>JAQHUG010000341.1:1037506-1056171 GCA_028555095.1 Dicrostonyx torquatus | reverse complement strand
ATATTCCACACTTTCTGGATCCATTCTTCCATTGAGGGGCACCTAGGTTGTTTCCAGGTTCTGGCTATTCCAAATAATGCTGCTATGAACATAGTTGCACAAATGCTTTTATAGTATGGTTGGTCATCTTTTGGGTATATTCCCAAGAGTGGTATTGCTGGATCCTGAGGTAGGTTGATTCCAAGTTTCATAATAGGAAGAAAATAAAACTTGAAAATCTTTAGCCAGACCTATACAGACAATAAAGAAAACAAGACTTTTTAGCATCAGGGGATGACATGCAACCCACAGATAGTGTACTTGCCTAGCATATATGAGATATCTAAATCTATTAACACTAGGAACAAGATAGATGACATTATCATATATACTGCATATATCAGATGGAGAAATAAGGGAATATGAGAAGTTTTAGAAGTACAAACTATGAGATTAATTTATTTAGTAGACTTAGATCTCTTGATGAAATCAACCAGTTGGTTAAAAGTCAGAAGTCATTAAAAGTCCATTTAAAAGTAAATCATAACCATAATAGCTTTGTGTCTATTAGATAAATTGAACTTCTAGTTTACAGACTTTCAGTGATAACTGTAGGTCCAGATGGTATCACTAGTGAATTTTACCAAAGAATATACCAAGTTTATGTAAACTCCTCCATGATCTTGAAATTGAAATCACTTCTCAACTTATTCAACAAAACCAGCATTACCCTCAGATTAGACAGCCCTCAAAGGAAGCAAAACAAATGGCTAGTATATACTCAGAAAAGTGTTCAATATCCTTAGCCATAAGGGTGATGTAGATTCAAACTTCTTTGAGATTCCATCTCAAGCCACCATAAGCAGGATCACTTTTGAAGCTAGATTGTGCAATTTGTTGAGATTCTGTGTCAAACAAACACCAATAACAACAAGGGGGCACGAATCATAAAATAACATATAAATCAATACTCATAAAAAATCAAAACTTGTGTTTCTCAAAAGAATGAGAGTGGTGGGAAACTACTGAACAGAAGGAAACATTTGCAAATATTTACTGAGAGCCTATTTATGGAATACTCATGTCTGTCTGTATCTATGTATATATCCCAAATCCTACCAAAAGAAAAGAAACATCCCACTGGAAGTATAGGCAAACCCAATATATAAATGCCAAGTCAGTCATAAAAACATATGCAATGCTGATACCCACTAGGGAACTGCTAATTAAACTCTGCCACAATCATAAGGGAAAATGAAAAGGCAAAGGAAAAGAAGAAAATCAGCCAGGTGGTGATAGTGCATGCCTTTAATCTCAGCACTTGGGAAGCAGAGGCAGGTGGATCTGTGTGAATTCAAAGTCAGTCTGATCTACAGATCAAGTTTCAGGACCACCAGAGCTGTTATACAGAGAAACCCTGTCACAAAAAGAAAAAAGAAAAGAAAAGAAGGAAGGAAGGAAAAAGTTGAAAACATTAAAATGGGTAGTGGAGGAAAAGGAAAAAGAGAAGTCAAAAGAGCAGAAAACCTCAAGGAGGACAAGGAGGCTGGCAATTGAAAGAAGAGAAAATGAGCTAGGTTAGTTTGAGTCTGTCCTCCTCTACTGTCTCCCTCTTAGTCTCTCCTGTTCGCCTCCTAGTGTCTCTGCTGGAATTCCAAAACAAGCCAAGAGGCCAAAATCTTTGTTCACATTCTCAGCATGTGGGACCTTAAGAACTAGTAGCCTCAGATGGGTGTGGTGCCTCATACTTAAGTCAGCTTTTAGGAAAGAGGGGGCAGGAAGATTGTTATGACTTGGAGGCCACTGTGGGTTATTGAGTGAGTTCTAGGCTAGTATAACCTACACTGGGAGATCCTGACTCAAAGCAAACAGACAAAATCCTCTAGGGGATGATATCAATTAATGCTTATTTAACAATCATTTGTGCTTATTAGTTTATAAGAGGAAATCAATTTGAATAGACAAAGTATCAAATGCCTTCATTTGATTATACAGAGGGTTAGCTAAGTCCTCTGCTTGAACTGAAAAATGGAGAATGACTTTTTAGATGTGTGCAGCTCTTGTTTATTAAAACTTTCCTTCTTATCTCCTAAAGGCACTGGATAGTACGTTCTCTAAGGCAAGATATTTCTTAATGACTCTACAAGGGAGTGACTATCTCCCATGGGCTATGTGTTGGGTAGTTTATGTCTACTTGACACAAGTTCTAGTATCTGAGAGGAGGGAAGTTCTATTAAGAAAATACCTCCCTATTATCAGGTTACAAGCAAGCCTGTAAGACATTTTTTTAATTAGTGATTGGTGGTGGTGGGCCAGTCCATTGTGAGTTGTGCCACCTCTGGGATGGTGGCAGGCTGAGCATGCCAGGAAGAGCAAGCAAGTAAGCAGCACCCCTCCATGGTCTCTGCATCAGTTTCTGCCTTCAGGATCCTGCCCTGTTTGAGTGCATGCCCTCCCTACTTTTGATGATGTACCCTTATATGGAACTATGAGTGAAATTAACCCTTTCTTCTCCAAGTTGCTTTTGGTCATGGTGTTTTATAGCAGTAATAGTAACCCTAAAACAGACCAAATCAAGGTAAGTACAGAAAACAAAAGAAAAAAGAAATGGAATTTGGCCAAAATTGTTGGTTGTTGGATTACAATGGTTTCTCAGAGATTTTTGTTTTTCTTTATCTTTTATCAACCCTCCTGCAACAGGATAAACGTCAGCAAACATCTCCCACTGATGTTCAGCAAGTTAACAGAATGTGCTTGTGCTGTAACTGAGCTTCATTGATGATGATGCTTTAGCTATTCTCTCTAGAAGTCACATCATACCATTTTTTTTTACCAGTGCTGAGTATTCAGCACAGGGCTTTGTGTATGCTAAAAACAAGTGCTATACCACTTAACCTAAAATATAAGTGAGCCATTAGCAGTCTGGCTCAAAATTTGACCCAAACAAAATGTATCCTGTGTTCATAGACTCATTTAAAAAGGCAGGTAATGTGGGAGTCCCCTCTGTTTGTTGCTTGTATTGGTTAATGAATAAAGACTTCCTTGGCCTGATAGGGCAGAACTTAATTAGGCAAAGACAGAACTGAATTCTGGGAGGAAGAAAGCAGAGTCAGGAGACGCCATGGACCCGCTGCTGGAGATAGATGTGCTGAGACTTTGCTGGTAGGCCACAACCTCATGGTGATATACAGATTGATAGAAATGGGTTAAATTAATATGTATGAGTTAGCCAATTAGAAGTTAGAGATAATGGGCCAAGCAGTGATTTAATTAATACAGTTTCTGTGTGGTTATTTTGGGGCTAAGCTAGCCAGGCAGCTAGGAAGAACAGGTGGGCCTTCCTCCTTGCAACTGGCAAGCAGAACCTAATGGGCTAGCAGCCCTATTTCCTACATTTGAGGACACAAACTGACCTTAGCCTTAGAGTTATCCTTGGGGGCTATGCCCTGGTGAGAATAACTTTCTGGGAGCTCCTTCTCATAAATATAACTCCAGTGTTGCTCTGGAAAGTTTCTAAAGCTGATAACATGTGCCCTGCTCTTGAGCTTAAGAAATCAGTGCAGAAGCTCCCCAGACCTCGTGAGTCAAAGTAATGTGTTGTTGGGCTAACAAGCAGCCTTGGCCCTGCTCTCTGGGGCTGATGGCACGAAACTCTGGAGACATACACATGATCCAATAGCGGAAGAGCAGACCTCAGACAAGATGGATGGAGGTGCTGCATGAAGGCTGCTCATTGGTCCTGGCTGCCCAGCTATGAAATAATCACACAGAAACTGTATTATTTAAATCACTGCTTGGCCCATTAGCTCTAGCTTCATATTGGCTAACTCTCACATCTTAATTTAACCCATTTCAAGTAATCTGTGCATCATCACAAGGTTATAGCCTACCAGCAAAATTTCAGTGGTTCCATGGCTTCTCTCTCTCTGCCTTCCTTCTCCCAGCATTCAATCCAGTTTTCCCTGCCTACCTAAGTTCTGCCCTATCAATAGGCCAAGGCAGTTTCTTTATTCATTAACCAATAAAAGCAACACAGAGACAAAAAGAACCTCCCACACCGTGGAGGGTTCTCCACTGAGTCACTCTGCTGCTGCCAGTGGCATGGTGCCAGAAGAGCAGCAAACATTGTTCTTTGCACATGAGGTGGGGTTTGTCATGTTTCTCAGGTGAAGAACACAGACTCAAGAGCAGCAAAAAGGCATTTGGGTATCATATGCAAACAGCAGAGTTTGGGTTCTTTGGAGACCCTGTGATCAAACAACTTGAAAAAACTTAGAGGAGGAAAGGCTTTTTTGACTGTTGCTTTCAGAGAGAGTTCTGACTATCTCAGTACTCAAGCCATAGTAGTAGTGGGAGTGGTCCTGTCCCTGGGCACAAGAGCATGTAGTCAGCCTGTGGTCAAAGACCAGGAAACAGAGACAATGGCCAGAATAAGGACCAAGTTATCACTCTAAAAGGTATGCCCCTAGTGACCTTCTTATGTCATCCCACTACCCTTTAAAGGTTCAATGACTTTCAAAACCTGAGGACTACATATGAGTCTGTGGAAAATACTACTAATCCCAACCATAACAAGCAACAGAGTAGCTGGCAGCATCTTCTTTTGTGGGCCAATTATTTGACCATGGGCAGGCCATTCAAATTTTCTGTGCCTCAGTATCCTTATCTATAAAATGGAATAATCATAAATATCTTGGGAATGTTGTTGTGAACATCAAATAAATTAACACACAAAGCACTTTGAATAGATCCTTGTACAAGTGCAATGTACTTCCTTATTAAAGTGGTCTTTGGTGACTTATCATGAGGTCTCCATGAACATTCAAGACCATGTTTAGTATCCTCCTCTCTGAATACACACACAAACACACACACACACACACACACACACACACACATGCCTCATACACTTAATTCATTTTGAGCTGAATCAATGTTCACTCAGCTTCATGAACGTTCTCTGAGTCTGGGAAATGAAATGTCAGATTATAACCATGCAGCTACTTTGTGATAGATGCAAAGCAGTTCACCTTGGTTGCAGCACAGAGTTCTCTCATTCTCTTTTAATGGAAGAAGGTTAATCTAGCCCAATCATAACACACTTAGACTGGACAGATTTACAGGACTGCTTATGTTGGGGAGGATATGAATCTTTTAAAGCACTTACATAAAATGACTGCCCTCTGAACTTCAGGGTACTAATTTAGTGAATTACTCCACTATTTCTAGATGCCCTGATAATAGAGGTTAATGGGACAGCCACATAAACAGGCAAGAAGTGATAGAGGTAGGAACCCCAAATTCACAAGCCAGTACAAAATGGCCAGATATCTGGAGTCTATCAGTCTCCAAGGCAGTTCAGCCCCTGCATTATTATGTAAAGTCCTAAATTTAATATTAGTTGAAGCACAATATTATGTAAAGCATTAAGGATGTGCGTCAGTTGCACAACATAACATCTGAGAGATATCATCAGGGAACAAGAAACTAAGCAACAGTCTGCAGAGGGAGGCAGTGAGTGGAACCCCAGGACACTGAGATGGAAAGAAGTGGCTGCAAACCAATCCTCATTCTGGGTCATTGCCCATGCACACCTAGAGATACTTTCCTTATAACAGTCTACAGTTTTGTTATTACGATTTTGCAGATTCAAAACATGAGGTGCAAAATGATTATTCAAAGTACCCTGTAAGTTTCCAGAGCCATGGTTTTAAATGAAGTTTGACACAGTCTCTGTATCAGAAAGCAAAATTAATGTGCCAATACTCGTTGGAAAAATTGAAAGCTTGTCTTGCCTTCTTAGTAGAATAAGTGTCCTGGAAATTTTACCACTGCCCCAAGTATACACAATGGGGTAAAACAGAGGTAAAGTAGGATGAGGGGGATCAGTGAAGCACCGAAGGAAAGGTGTCAGGGGCACAGTAAGGGTATTTGGAAGTGCTGCTTTAGTGAGCTTGGTTTACTTAGATTTCCTACATCTTAACCATTTGTCTCAATCACATCTACCCAATTATAATATAAAAAGAAACATAAGTCACTTAACTATTTTACTTAAAGCACTTAAAACAGTGGATTTGAGTTCCAGTCCCAACCAGTCCCAGCTCTAGGCAATTCCCAGTTTGTCCAGATTTCACTTTCTATGTTAAAAAGGAGTGGAAGCCAGACTTCCTACATGGAAGAGAGGCCCTAGAAGATCCTCTATCCAGCAAAACAATAATTGAACTACTTCAAATGTTATATAGCAGTCATCTGAAAGTCTCTGGTTATTGTCCTAAGGACATAAAACAGAGAAGATTTCATTCACATATAGGCCTGTAATCCTAGCTCCTGGAGAGGATGAGGCAGGAGCATTACAAGTACAACTTAGGTAGACCCTGTCTTAAAAAACAAACTAGCTAACTAACTAACAAGGGCCAAAAGTGTTGCTCAGTGGTAGAATACTGGGTTTTGATTAATCAGTTCAGATGAAAATATAAGCAATGACACTTCCTATTCATGTGAAATGCAAGTGCTTTATAATAATAGCTTAAAACTGTGGCATGTGTGCATATGTGTGTGTTGTATGAATTAATTTATTATTGTGTGTCTGTATGGGACAGTTGTACACATAAGGAGGTCAGAGGGCAACTTTTGTGGTCCTTTTCCAAGGGTTCCAGAATTGAACTCAGATCCTCAGGCTTTCATATCACTGAATCGTATTTCTGGCCCATAATAGGCTTAAAGAGAAAGAGCTGTGTGGTTTGATGCATATACCCAGGATTGTTCATATGATGCCCAGTTTTACAGTCAAAGGAGCACTCCAATAGGAGTAGAATTAAACTGGAAGACTTTTGAAAGTTACCATTTGGAGACAAATTTGTCAAAAATTTGTACATATTTTTTCAAACTTTAAGTTGCCCCTTTAACTGTTAGTCATTCTTTATAAACTACAGTAACTATCTTATACCTCTCAGCACTTTTCCAGACATTAAATTTAAAAATTTAAATACATAAACTTGAAATAAAGATTAGAATTATAGTCTAGTTTTAGTTTTAAAAATTAAAGATAGTGTAAAACATTAGAGAAGAAATCACATTTAGATTTTTCTGCTGTGGGACAATGGTCTGTATCCTGTCACTTGTATTTTAAATAAATGCTGATTGGCCAGTAGCCAGGCAGGAAGAATAGGCGGGGCGAACAGGCAGGAAGTAGAGGTGGGACAAAGAGAATTCTGGGAAGGGGGAAGCTCAGTCCTCAGTCGTCACCCAGACACAAAGGAAGCCAGACACAGAGCAAGCAAGATGTGACTGCCTCTCCAAAAAAGGTACCAAGCCACGTGGCTAACACAGACAAGAATTATGGCCTAAAGTAAGTTATAAGTGTTAATAAGAAGCTTGAGCTAACAGGCCAATCAGTTTATAATTAATGTAGGCCTCTGTGTGTTTATTTGGGACTAAATAGATGTGAGACCTGGTGGGACAGAAACCTTGGTCAACATTTTTCCAAAATAACTTTCAGAATACTGTTTTCTTAGTCTGCCTAGAAACAGTATCAGGATTATCAAATTACTGACCAAAGGCTTATTGTTTTTAGAAACAGGATTGAAAACAAAATGGGAAACATTACTCTATATTTCTTATAAAATCATTATTGCATGTCATGTATGGACCACTAGGATGAATTCTAGAGGAGATTCAGAGAAAAGTTAAAATATGAGAGTTCTATTAAAATTATACATGAGAATGAGGAAGTAATATATAAAAGAGAAAAATCTCCCTCTGTAGAAATTGAAAAACGGTATAAAAATTATGTAAACCTGGGTCAGTGAGATGGCCCATCAGTAAAGGCACTTGTACCCAAACCTAGTGACCTGAATTCAATTCCTGAGACCCACATGGTGAAAGAGGAGAACAGACTCCCAAAAGTTGTCAGGTTGTACTCTGACCTCCATACTTGAATCACGGCATATGTGTGCCCCCACCATATATGGTGTAGGAGATCCTTCTGTATTTCTGTTGCTTTCATTGGTTGAATAAAGAGACTGCCTTGGCCTTTTGACAGGGCAGCCCTTAGTAGACAGAACAAAATCCTGGGAAAAAAGGAAGTGTGGGAGATGCCATGTTTCTCTGGCCTGAGATGGACATATGTTAGGATCTTTCACACCATGGTGATACACAGATTACTAGATATGGGTTAAAATAATATGTGAGAGTTAGCCAAGAAGAGGCTAGAGCTTATGGGCCAGGCAGTGTTTAAATTAATACAACTTCCATGTGGTTATTTCGGGTATAAGCCAGCCAGGACCAAGAGCAGGCCGGGAGCCTGGCGCCAGGAACACGGCCTGCTCCTCGGTGGGCACACAGCTGCTCCTCATTGCAACACATATACATAGTAATAAATGAGTAAATAACATGTTTGAAAAGAGGTGAACATGGAGATGCACACTTATACCCCCATCACATGGGAGGCAGAGGCAGCTGGAATTCTGTGAGCTTGAGGCTAGCCTGGTCTACTCAGTGAGTTCTAGGTCAGCCAAGGCTACACAGTGAGACCCTATCTCAAAAATATGTATTTTAATGACTCCTAATGACATATTGCTATACTAATAAATCATAGCATCACTCAACCCTCATGAGAGAAACTTCTTGCCACAGATGACAATCAACACAGAGACCCACAGCTGGACAATGTACAGAGTGAGAAAACCTTTGGAGCACTCATCCCTAAAAGGGTGTGTTTATCAAATCCCTCCCTCTCAAGGCTAAGGGAATCATGCTGAAGAAGAATTTGAAAGATTTTAAGAGGGGAAATTGTAAGAGCCAGAGATGGCAGATGACTGCAACGAAACACTATTTCCAGACACAGCAGGACCAATGCACAGATGAACTTTCCCACAGAGACTGTGACAGCACACACAAGATTTGCACAGGTTCAAGGTAGGCAAAACCCTACCAACTGAGAAGGGGACGTGGACATAAAGTCCATCTCCTACCCAAGAAGCTATTATCTATCTCCTGGGATATCTACTGGGCAAGGGAAAAATCAGTTTTCTCCAATGGTGGGCCACTGAGTGAGTACATGAATCACGTTCTAGAGCAGGCCCTATTCTCAGGAGGAGTTGGCCAAGACAAAAACAAAATCTACATTTTTTTTGTGTGTGTGTGCTTTTTGTTTTGTTCTGCTATTTTTGTCTTACTGGGTTTTTTATTTGTTTTGTGTGTTTTTAGAGAGAGTGTGAGAGAAGGAAATAAGAAAGAAAGAAAGAAAGCATTAATTAAAATAAATTAAAAGCATTAATTTAGCCAGAAGAAAGGAGGGGAGAAGTTGGGGGAGAAGCAACTATGATTAAATGTGATTAAAATGTATTATATGAAAAAATGTGAACAAAACAAAAGCAAAAACGTCTTAAGGAAAATTATAAAAGTTCAAGATTGATATTCTTGTTAAGTAGTATTGCGGGACCTAGTGATGTAAATGTTAGAAGTATCAGAAGACATAACAATTAGCTTAGCTAAAAATGCAAAGTATAGACTTAACCTATGTGGCCTGAACCTACCTTGTAGGTTCTATGACTTATTGGCAGTGTGACTTGGGAAAATTTCAGTTTCCTTACCTATGAAACAGGGAGCAATAGTACTGCTATAACTTTCATATAGGTGAGAGGTGGGGAGTTGAGCAAGGGTCTCACCGCGTCGCTCCATCTGGCCTCAAATTCAATCACTTAGCTTCTGGAGTGCTATGATTATAATGGTTAATCCTGATTATGCAGTCAGTTGGTTAAGAACTGCCCAACAGATAATCACTTAAGGAACCAGGGTCATGGTGCAGTGCTAAACTTCCCTGTCCTTGTGACTCAGAAACATATAACTTTCCCTTCTTCTTCTTCTCTTTTTTCTTTCAGATACTGGCCATAGTCTTGACATGCTTTCCTGAACGCTGGGCTTTTTCCCCTTCTTTTCTTACTCTTTGCCACTGAAGTCACGCCCTTCCCCCTTTCTGCCATGTGGCTTCTTAGGAACAGCAAGGTTTCCTCTCTTCCTCTTCTCCATTGTCCTCCTCTGGGGAGCTTCCAGGATTTACAACTTGCCTGCCCTGGGACCCTTCTTTTAAACTCTAATAAAATTGTCTTTGAGCTTCCTTCTGAAAACAAAGCAGAACCAAACAAAAATGATTGTCCAGACGTTCAACAATGCATAACTCTGGGTATATCCGTGATGGCATATTTCCTATGCCATTTAGTCATGAGGGCTCCGACTAAATGAACAAACAGATTAGTCCCCTGATTGAGTCTGGTTTGATGCCATTTTTAAGAAGTGGTGAATGGTGGAAGATGGGGCCTGCTTGGAGGAAGTAGGTCAGAGGTAGAACATCCGTGGGTTTGATTCCATGCTCTAGTCTCTTCCTGTATTTCTCTCCTCTTTATTTCTAATAAGCCAGGGAGTGAAGGACAGCCACAGTCATATACTCCTACTATCATGACTTTCTGCTTAAATGCATTGGGGATGACCAAATATGATTGAACCCTCTGAAACCCTGACTGCAAATAATTCCTTCACCCTTTAGATTGTTTCTGTCAGCCATTTTGACCTAGTGATAAGAAAAGTAACTGGCATAAATACCCCAGGAATGCAGCTGTGATGGTTAGGGGAGTTTTTGCACAAGATCCAGGGAGTCAGGATGCGAGTGTGGGAGACAGGACTCAAAAGCCACCCAGCTGTAGCTGAGGAGCACTCTCCATCGGCAATTGATGGCTCCTGGGGAGGGAGAGTCAGCTTCACTTTAAGGGCATGGCTTCTGGCAGGTTAATCACGCTCTGGTGCAGGGCATCACACCACAGATTTCACTCTATGAGATATTAAAAACTAGAGGCCACGAAGTTTGGAAGAGTGTGGACTACACCTGGCAGGAGTTAGGAGCAAGAGTCAAGGGGATATGTGATCAAAGTACACTGTATACATGCATGAAATTCTCAAAGAATTAATAAATATTACATTCTTTTAAAATCTTTACTACAGAGAATAAATGAGGTGATGAGGTTGCTACACAGTAAGAACTATGAAAGTATTTAATAAAAATGAAACTAGTTGTAGCTGGGTATGGAGGCACACTCTTTTATTCCCAGCTCTCACAATGCAAAGTGGATCTCTGTGAGTTCAAGGCAAGCCTGGTCTACAAATCAGGCACCAGGCCAGCTATCTAGGACTACACAGCGAAACCTTTTCTCAAAAGAGGGATTGCCAAGGAGATGGCTCAGAGATTAAAGGTACTTGCTGCCAAGCCTGATGATCTTAGTTCAATCCCAAGGATCCATATGGTGGAGTGGAAGAACTGACTCTGGCAAGTTGTCCTCTGACGTACACATACACACACACACACACACACACACACACACACACGAATGCAAATAAATAAATAAAGTATTTTAAGTTAAAGATAATCTAAATAATGAAGACATCGGTTTTTTAGTGATAGGTCTGGTGCATCACTTTTGACATGATATAATCCTCTTTCACCCATTAAGGTGATGGGTATCAGATTGTTCTCAGAAATTAGCAATCTTTCCTCTTTACAATAAATATGCTTCTAAAGGAAAAATGTTTTAAAACTTGAATATCCTGCTACTCCATAAAATTTTAGACATTACTGTCTTAGTTGGAGGTCTGTTGCTGTGATAAGGTAACATGGCCAAAAGCAACTTGGGGAGGAAAGGGTCAGTTTCTTCACATAGTCTGTAAACTTCTCATATGCGGAAGTCAGAGCAGGAAGTCATGGCAGGCACCTGGAGGCAGTAACTGATACACAGGCTGTGGAGGAGGGCTGCTTACTGGCTTGTCCTCAGAGCTTGCTCAGCCTGCTCTTTTATTCCATCCAGGACCAGTGGCGGCCCTGACCACACAAGCTGGGCTATCGTACATCAGTAATTAATCAAGAAAATAGCCCCACAGACTCGCTTACAGCCCAATCTCAAGGAAGCATTTTCTCAAGTAAGATTCCTTCTTACTTGTACAGGTTTGTGTCAATTTGACAAAACCCAACTAACACAAATCGACTGATTTGAATCTAGAGTAATTATTACTTTTTTTCTTTTAGGTTTTTCTAGACAGGATTTCTCCATGTAACAGTCCTGGCTGTCCTGCAACTCACTCTGTAGAACAGGCTGGCCTTGAACTCTCAGAGATCTGCCTGCCTCTGCCTCCCAAGTGCTGGGATTAAAGATGTTTGCCGCTACCACCCAGAAATGAATTATTTCTTTAATAGCTGCTACATAGTGACTTTTCTAATTCCATTATTGATCTATGTTAAGATCATCCTTGAAGGGAGGTAGAGGCAGAGGCAGGCGGATCTTTCTGAGTTTGAGACTTGCTTACTCTACAAAGTGAGTTTGTAGGACTGTTGCACAGAGAAACCCTGTCTTGAAAAACAAAACAAAACACAGATTAGAAGAAGATCATCCTTGGTTTGTTTTCAGTTATATTAGTGTGAACTTTTTTATTCTTATTTAACAAATTGCAGTTTTAACTGTCATTTACTTAGCTCAAACTGCACCTGATTTGGTCAAATGAAAACACTGGAAAAGTGACTCCTGTTTTCTTTTGACATGTCTCTATCAGATTGGTACACTGTCTGTATTTCTGGCATACCAGGATATTCCAGATTCATCGTGTCCTTTATTTGTTCTACCCTTGAAATCAAACATTTTTTAAACGGTCATGATTCCTTTCACTATTTAGAAGTCAAGTTCAGGGTCATAGGAATGCTCATTTCTAGGTCCTCATGATCAAAAGAACTAGCAAAGCTGTATTGTGTGTGGCGTGTGTGTGTGTGTGTGTGTGTGTGTGTGTGTGTGTACATCTATCTCTAGGTGTACTGATTGAGAACTGGTCTCACGTATTGCAAGTTGTTTTGACTATGTTGCTAAGAGTGACCTTATCTCCTGATCCTCCTATCTTTACCTCCCAACTGATTATTCTGCTTCTCATATTTGTAGCTGCCTCCTGTGGCAATAAGAGGTCTAACTCTCTTGATCCACGTTATATTTACTTATTTGTCCAGTCCTAGAATACACAGAAAGTAATTTCAGTAGTACTATCCCACTCCTTTGAGAAAAAGAAGTCTACCAGCTTGAATTCAATATTATTTTAGAGTTCTTTCATCTGTACCTCCAGGTCACATTGTCCAAATAGTATCTCCAAAGGTTATTTAATGGCGGGAGGAGGTTCAGCAGTGGTCCTGCAGCCTAGTTTTCCAAACTTTGTGATGAGAGAACCCAAGAAGTGGGCTTAGATCTTTGCTCCCAAACATTTGCCTGGAAATGTAGAAAGCCAAAACAGCAGTAGGAAAGAATCAACCCTCAGGGGAAAAAAGTACAACCCAGAGGGAAAGGAGGAACAAAGGGCAAACAGACCAAAGAGGCAACTCGAGAAGCTAACCAGCAAACTGCAAAAAGCACAGGGCAAAAGTCAAGGAGAATCAGACTTTTCTTGAAAGCAGAAGAGAGCTAAGCCAAGTCTGATTAATAGGACACACTTCATCGTTTTCCAAACACAAGCTTTGAGAGGAAAAGAATGTTCCCTTATCACATTTGTTAGATGAGAATGCTTTTAATTTAAAAATTGAAAGTGAGCAGGTGAGATGACTCCGAGAGTAAAAAAATTCTTGCTCCTAAAGCCCAAATTTAATCTCCAAGATTCACAGGATTCACATGGTAGAAGGAAGGACGTGACTCTTGAAAGAACCGTAAATTCCACATGAATGCCTCTGCCATGAAGATGTAAACAAACAGATGAAGTCATTTGTTGCTTGCGTTTTTTTTGTTTGTTTGTTTTTCAAAAGGACAACACAGGGCTGGAGAGATGGCTCAGAGGTTAAGAGCATTGCCTGCTCTTCCAGAGGTCCTGAGTTCAATTCCCAGCAACCACATGGTGGCTCACAACCATCTGTAATGGCATCTGGTGCCTTCTTCTGGCCTACAGGCATACATGCAGACAGAATATTGTACACATAATAAAAATAAATAAATACAAAAGGACCAAGACAATGCATAGAACTGGAGCTTGGGGAGGTTTCAACTGTCTTGGATGTAAAGTAGACATTTCATAAGTTAGGAGAGGCAATTTTTATATCTGACTTAAAGCATACCGCAGGCCCTTTGGAGTCACAAGCATAGTTTACAGACTTTGAACATTTAAATTTTTTTATTATTATGTTTCTTTTCCCTCACTTTTATTAAAAATAGATTCTTTTCTCAAAAATACGGCCTGATTATAATTTCCTCTTCCTCTCCTCCTCCCAGTTCCTTTCTGCCTCCTCCCCCATCCGGACCCACTCCCTTTAGTCTCTTATTGGAAAAGAACAGACGTCTAAGAGATAACCAGCTATTTTACATACTCAAGAATCACATAAAAATACTAAACTGAAAGCTATAATATATACACAGAGGACTTGAGGCAGCCCTGTAGGCCCTGTATTTGCTGCTTCAGTCTCTTTGAGTTCATATGACTTTCGTTTAGTTGATTGAGAAGGCCTTGTTCACCTAGTGTCATCCATTACCTCTGCTTCTTACACAGTTTCCACCTCCTGTTCCTCAGGGTTCCATGAGCTCTGAGGGGAGGAATTTAGTGGAGACTTCCCATTTAGAGTGATGTGTTCCAAGGTGTCTCTATCTATCTGTCTGTCTGTCTGTCTGTCTATCTCTTCCTCCCTCTTTCCTTCCCTCCCCCCTGCATAATGTCTGGCTCTGAGTCTCTGCATCTGGTCCCATCTGCTGCAGGAGGAAGCTTTTCTAATGATGGGCTGAACAAGGCACTGATCTAGGAGTATAGCAGAGTATCAGCAGGAGTCATTTTATCACTAGTTTTTTCTTTACCACTCATATTTGGCTTTATCCTAGGTTCCTGGGCTATCTAGTCTCAGGTTCCTAGTCATTCAAGCAGTGTGGAGTATGGGCGCCATCACTTGGAGTGGACTTTAAGTCAGATCAGATAGTGGTTATAAAGGAAGTCAAGATAAGTTATTCTAGAGACAAACTGATTTACCATGACCTGACTATGTGGCTTTTGTAGGAGAATTACCTCTTTAAAAGATCTTTCCTTGAACTTAGGTCTTCCTAGTGGCAAAGTAGCACATACACTTGCAACTGTAAAGTCCATGGAAAATGGTTTAGTGCCCAGAGTTTAAACTACAAAATCATCAAAGTAACTGTTAAAAGAATTTATAATCACACAGCTTTTCAGATTAGGGTAAATTGATTTTTAGTATTTTGTGTACTCCTCCTCAAACACAAAGCAGAGATTTTAGCTACTTTGCCTTTTGTACTTTCAGAATTATCATGTTATTAATTTCCAGATAACATTTGCTTCATTTGCTTCTGCTAATATTCTATGTTAGGAATACTCCCAAATCTTTGTAGATATTTAGTTTTTTATGGTATGTAGTGAAACACTAATTTTTTTTACAAATTTCTATATGTCTGGATATCATCGTGTATGCCTAGAATCCTAGCTCTGGGATAGCTGAGGCCAAGATGAAGTAGGGAGGATAGTGAGGCTGAAACCAGCCTGGACTACATAACAAGTTCGAGGCCAGCCTGGGCAACATGGTAAGACTCTGTCAAAAAAATATTCAAAACTAACAAAACAACAAGCTAAAACAAGAAACACAAAATTATTTTACAGAACTTCATTGTATTGCAGTGCATGGGTGTGCCACAGTTTATACAACTACTTGCAGTTACAGACAATGCTGGGATAAATAACTTCACACTTCTTTTTGTATTGATGAAAACAAGTTATAGTGGGGTTGCTAGGTCAAATCTATATCAAATGATACTGGCAAGTTATCTTTAAGAATGGTACCATTTTTCTTTATGACCATCAACACAAGTTAATGTCTTTTTGGCCTAGCTTCACCAATCAGAGTCTTTTGTTGGACATTTTAGCCTCTGCAAATCTGGTAATCAGGGCAATATTACTTAATATATCCTTATTGTGAGGGAAGTTCTCTATCTTTTCACATGATTAAGGGTTGCTTAAAATTTTGATGAATTGGGCATTTGTGCTAATTTGTTTCCTTTAATTTTCATGGTAAGAATATCCATTTTCATTATATAGGTTGCTGTAGAGAGGTGCATGCAGCCGCGCCTTAAAGATGGCGCCAGCTTCCGCCTTCCACCTTCCCATTGGTGAGCGCTCTCCATGGTAAAACAATTCTACATTTGGCTAGGCTTAGGATCTGGCTTGCTTCCGCGTACCTGAACCTATCCGCAGTGCTTACGTGGCATGCTGAGGTTGGTCACCCAGAGGCTATATAGGCTGAGGGCAGGGTTTTCCCAGGGTCAGAAGATTGTTCAAGGATCCTGAATAAACTGCAGAAAGAAGAGCTGATGTTGCATCTTCCTTGCTGATCGAAGCGGTCATGACAGTTTGCAAATATTTTCCAACATTTTTCTTATTTGTGGTATAATTTTGTACACATGTGTGTTTTAATACAGTCAGATATATTTTGTATATCTTTCTGCACTATAGCTATTCTTTCCCTATACATCCATCAAAGAGGAGTTCATCCTGGTCTCCCTCTAGTACTTTTTTGGTTTACGTTTAAATTCCTATATGATCCATACAGAATTTATCATTATGGACTATGCATAAAATGAACCCCATTTTTCTTTATTCCAAATGCCTACCTACACACTTTTCTCAGAATCATGTACTGAAAATTTTATTTGCTTACTAGGAAGTCTTTGACCTTCAGCGTATTGATAAATAATCTGAAGTATGGAGAAGGTACACAGCTTATTAAAAGAATTTTCTTTTTTTTTAAAAAAAAAAAGGTGAAGTGGGTACTTTTGAGTGAGCCCTGCCAAGGTGTGTCATTAAGATAGCATGCCACATGCCACAGAGGTAGTGCAAGAGGTTTATGGGGGTAGGGGTAGTGGTGTAAGCATTATAGTACAGATGAAAAAGTATTCTAGCAATCGGGAGCCAAGGAGTACTACTAAGTCACTGTAAACTCAGCAACCTACAGCCCTGCTCCAGGGAAAGGTTTCCCCAATGTACCAACTCCGCACTGACAGTGGAGGGCTTCCCCAGTGGAAGTTTCTGTTCAGGCCCCTTGGAGTGTAACAACTCTGCTCTACTCTGCTCTTGCTCTGCTGAAAAGCTATTACTTCTCTGCTCTGCTCCATTCTAGTGAAAGAAGGTGTTCACCCAAACTGCATCCAAGAGATATATTAGGAGGAAAGAAATCAGGCTGCCTCTGCCAAGGTGGAAAAAGGGCAGCAGCAAACTGAAAACTGAACAGGCACAGGGCTTATGTAGGGCTTCTTAGGGGGCAGAGTTTTTCCAGGGTGGAGATGTTCAGGGTGGTAATTGGTTGGATTTCAATCCCCTTGCCCGTAGACAAGCTCAGATTGGCTAGGTTTCATGTTCAGGGATTGGTTGGTTTTCTGCTCAGAGATTGGCTGGTTTTGTGCACAGTTCTTCAGGGGCAGATTTGTGTGCTTCTTTGCTGGCCTTTTAAAATCGTTTGGATCTAGTTTTAGGGACAGGGTGTGCTTCTTTTATTGGCTCCGGTTTCAGAGACAGAGTGGGCTTCTTTGGTTAGCTCTTTGACCCTACAAGTGGGAGAGTGAAAGTGAGAGCATTGCTGCTCAAATGGGGAGGGATCTTGACAGTCAGGAGCCAAGGAATACTAAGTGTTACAGCTCAGATGGAAAAGTATTCTGGTGATAGGGCGCCAAGGAATACCACAGGTCACAGTAAGCATAGCAGCTTACAGCCCTGCTCCAGAGAAAGGTTTCCTTAGTGTAATAGGTCTGCCGGAGCAAGAAAGGGTTTCTCCAGTGAAGATGTTACAATTCTGTCCGGTTCCCAGGAGTGTATGAACTCTGCTCTACTAGGGGAAGGTTTTCCCAGCACAAATGTTGCAGCCCTGTTCCGCTCTGCTCCAGTGAAAAGTTGTTATTTCTCTCCTTGGCTTCAATCAGACAAAAGAGCTCACTTAAACCTCATTTAAGAGATTTATTGGGAGAGAAGAATTCAGGAGAGTGGCTGACTCTACCGGGTTGGAAGAAGACAGGAGCAAACTGAAAATTGACCAGGCAAAGGGCTTATAAAGGTCTTCTTAGGGGTAGAGGTTTTCCGGGGAGATTTTCAGAATGGGAATTGGTGAGATTTCAGTTCCTTGATTGGTTGGTTTTTCTGCACAGGGATTGGTTGGTTTTCTGCTTAGTTGGTCAGGGACAGATTTGACTCTGCTTTCAGGGCAAAAGTGTGTTTCTTTCACTGGCCCTTTTTAGGCTCTGGCTTTAATTTCAGGCCAGGGTGTGTTTCATTCACTGGCTTTGGTTCCAGGACCAAAATGTGGTTTTTGGTTCTGGTTTCAGGGTCAGGGTGTATTTTTTTTGGCTCTGGTTAAAGGGTCAAAGTGTGTTTCTTTGGCTGCCCCCCCTTTTTTTTACAGAAAGAGCAAAAGGGAGACTTGGAGTGGGGACACGAAGAAGGCAGACAGACAAACAGAGAGATTAGGGAAGAGACAAGAGGAAGAAGAGAGGCAAAATGAAGGAGGACTGTGATGGACCATTACTTTTTTTTCTTTTTTTTTTATTATTGTTAAAAGAAGAATTTACATTTACTCCCCTTGTTCCCAGCCCTCCCGCTCCCCCACTACCCCACCACCCTCCCCCTGCTTCCTTAAGATGGGGCAGGAT
>JAQHUG010000341.1:1016152-1026620 GCA_028555095.1 Dicrostonyx torquatus | reverse complement strand
TGAGAAAGAGCCTTGCTATGCATCCCTGACTGGCTTCAAACTCACATCTCCACCTTCTGATAGCTGAGATTTTAGGCTTGTGCAACCGCACTTAGTTCTATTGTTGAACATTCATTTGGAGATTCATAAAATGTAGCCAAATGGGATATCTACTTATTACATTTGACTTTTTGTGTGGTTCACTCAAAGCCTTGTGCATGTTACACAAGTATTCTACTGCTGAGCTACACCCCAAAATGCTTATTTTTAATAGGCTTAAAATGTTTTATCTTTGTTGTTACTTTTAGAAATGAAAGTAGCTAGATTTCTTTTTTAATTGTTTTTATTGAGATATACATTTTTCTCACATCTTCTCTCTTCGTCCCCCTCCCCTTCTACCCTCTCCATTGACCCTCATGTTCCCAATTTACTCAAGAGATCTTGTTGTTGTTGTTGTTGTTGTTGTTTAATCTTCCTATGTAGATCCATGTATGTCTCTCTTAGGGTCCTCTTTGCTCTCTAGGTTCTCTGGGGTTGTGGACTACAGGCTGGTTTTTCTTTGTTTTATATCTAAAAGCCACTTACAAATGAGTACATATTATATTTGTTTTTCTGGGTCTGGGTTACCTCATTCAATATGTTTTTTTTTCTAGGTCTTTCCATTTGTGTGAAAATTTTAAGATGTCATTTTTTTTAACCACTGTGTAGTACTCCAGTATTTAAATGTTTCACATTTTCTTGATCCATTCTTTGATTGAGAGGCATTTAGGTTGTTTCCAGGTTCTGGCAATGACAAACAATGCGGCTTTGAACATAGTTGAGGACATGCCCTTGTGGTATGACTGAGCATCCTTTGTGTATATTCCCAACAGCAATATTGTTGGGTCTTGAGGTAGATTGTTTCCTAATTTTCTGAGAAATATGTGGCTAGATTTTCAAACATTTATTTTAATCCAGCTCTCTTCACTCTAACCCTCTAACCTACATTATTTAAATAACTTACATGGTTTAGGTAAAACTAGATACCATCCCTTTTGGGGCAATACATTTTTTTTTTACAGGGTAGACCTTCCTTATTACATTCAGAACCAATTCTTGTGAGTCAGTGTGCAAATAAAATATTTGGTCTTCTGAGTGTGAATTGAATTTGTGGAAAGGTTAGGTAGTCTGAGTCCAACAAGCATTGGGAGGTGGAGTAGGAAGCAAGTTGGACAAATTCTATTGTTTTTTTTCCATAAAGTAGACATGGATCTTAAAGAATGAAAATGCTTCTCTTGTGTGACTCAGATATTGTCCCTAAATATATTTATATAAGAGGAGTATAAAAATGTTTACTTGGCAGTAAAAAGGCAACTCTTGAAAAATTAAGTTTACTTGGTTGGTTCAGGTGATTCAGCTTTGTTGAACAAAAGTATAGTTGTTTTGTGGTATTATAAGCAGACAATGATCCTTATAGAATAAGACCCTAGCTCATTCTCACGTCATTTGGATATAATTTTATTTTGCTTAATGAGTTCATAGCTGAATGAGAAATTAGGAGGTGGAGTCTAGTTGGAACAAGTAGGTCCCTGATGATATATATTTTAGTAAGATATTTGTCAGGGGCCTTGGGAAGCAGGTGGCAACTAGTATTCAGATGTCAACCCATCAGAGGCATGGTTATCTGATAGAGGATTAATCCTGTCCAGACAAGGTCTGCACTGCCATCTGAAAGCTGTTACTCCCTTTTACTGAAGCAGCTTGGTGTCTCCCATATACCTGCATTGTACTGTGTAATCCCATGTCATGTGTATATGTAATCTCATGATTGCATCTCAGTCTTATGGGAACATGTGTCTGTGGGTCAGGTAGTTGACTTTTCATTCAGCTATATAGTTCTGACATAAAAAATATATTGGGATATGCTTCATAACTGAATCTGTTTGTCCCACAGGACTGTTGGATGTTTAGAAAGCCTGCCTTCTTCTTTTGCTTACTGGATGGCTTCCTCTACCCTGTGAGACTCCCAGTGAGAGAATTTAGTCACAGAGCCAGAAACCTTGGTTCCCACAGTCATTTTCTCCATTCTGTTCCCTGAGATACATTAGAAGCCATCTCTCTGAGACTGTCTTCCATTTGGCAGGCATGCAGTCAGGGAACGAGTCTTTCATATAGAGCACATTTGGGACCTTCAAAAGAAAGGGACGTCCAAGCTCAGAGAACTTGCCTTTGCTTTGCATGTGTATGTAAACTGGAAACTTTACAGGAGAGAAGAGAAGAGCAGGAGAAGAATAAGGAACCTGATGCAAGAAAGTACACAGAGGAGAGTTCATTTCACCTTCAGATTCTTCTAAGTCTCACTCTTGCTATGAGTCTTCTTCTGAACCCTGAGGGGACACTGAGGCTGGCACCCAGAGGACTCCAATAGATCTTTCTCTTCTTGGCCCTTTCTTATCGCTCCTTCTGTCCCCTGGCTGCATGAGATGAGCACTTTTGCTCTATCGCGCATTCCTGCCTCATCGCGGGACCACAGCAATGGTGCTTGGTACCCACAGATGGAAACTTCTAAGTTCTGAGCCAAAATAAACCATTCCTTCTTTAATTTGGGTACCTCAGGTATTTTGTCACAGCAATGGAAAGTTTATTAAAGCTTTCGCAATGCCCGGAGGGTCTGGTTTCCGAAGCCAGCTGCTTGTATCTTCAAACAAAAGAAGACAGAGCTGAAGTGACTAATAGCTGATTTACATGTGATACTTGTGGCCATCAATGACTGGGGAAGAGAAAGAATTCTGTGGCTTGGGTAGGCTGGCTCTGGTACACAGTTTTGTGTATCTAAGGTTATGTTTTAGTTTAGTCTAAAATTGGTTGCATTTACCAAGGAAATATTGTGTCATACGTGAACTGCATTTAATAAGCTGGAAGGCAGTTTTCAGAACAAACAGAGAAACACAAATGTCAAATTTTTCTCTTTGCCTAAAAAACAGGAAAAGAAGCCTGATGAGATGTCTCAGAGGTTACAGGCACTTGCTGTGAGAGCCTGAGGACCTAAATTCAATCCCCAGAACCCACAAAGGCAAGAACCCACTCCATGAAAATGTCCTTTGGCCTCTCTAGACACACACTGTGGGAGACTTGGTCCCCAATAGATAAAACACACGTGCACGTGCTCTCTCTCTCTCTCTCTCTCTCTCTCTCTCTCTCTCTCTCTCTCTCTCTCTCTCACACACACACACACACACACACACACACACACAATTTTTAAACAAAAATAAAATCAGCAGAAGGGATTCCTGGACACAGAATGAGGAAAGCGATGATGGTTAAAATTTTAAGCAGCATAAAAATACAGGAGGTTTAAGGCATTTTGCCTGTGATTTTGCATTGATTCAACCCTTCTGGAATCTATGCAGACCATTTTCTTCTGTTTTCATTGTTTTCAGTGCTGGAGCTGGAACCTAGGGCTCATGTGTATGCATCACAGTTTCTGCCATGGAGCCCTATTCCCAGATCCCAGGTTTGGTTTATAATTGGGCAGAAAAGTATTAACTTGGCATCTTTGAGGGCACTGGGGGATGGTGTTTCATCCCTATACAAGAGGACTTTCCATCTATATACTGATTTGTGTTTTCCCCCACTTGTTTATTCGTGGAATATAAGTCTTAACTTAAACTTGACAGTGATAACGGTAGAAATAAAAAGTTCTCAAGACCTGTTATGACAAAATGAAAGGAGAAGGGACTGAATTACATCACAAACTGGGGGCACAAAGGAGAATTGGAAAACTGAGTTGGACACCATTTTGTCACATTGCCACCAATGACCTCTTGGTACACACCTCAGTGAAGGAATAAAAGGATGGTCTTCCCCCCATACATACCTAAAGCAACTTGAGCCACTTACTCAAGGAATTCCATAGAAAAAAGTTAGGATTAAAGCACTGCCTGGCATACAAAAGGCACTGTGTTCTATCCCCAGCACCACACAGAAAACATTCCATGAAAACAAAACTCCATTCTCCTGTGGTATGGGTATTAATCAGACTAGAGAGAAAGATTCAATTCCCCTCTCCAGTGCTCCCTTCCTGAGCTTATTCTGCCAAATGAGAATCACACAAAACAGCCAGTGCTTTGGGTTTCCACAAGGTTCTTTGAAAGTGTTTATCACCAAAGCTGATGGCTTGGTTCTGACAGTGTAGTCTTGGGGTTGGTACAACGCTGGCTGTATCGCTTATCATGAAAGTGTAGATCAGTTAATCTATGTATTGTCCTCATCCAGGAGGTATGTTCACTCTTGGCTGGTCCAGTCTCCTAGGAAGCAGGTCTATTGCTTAAATGTAGACTCTCTTCCCACAGTGGTCCGAGTCTCATTCCTCAAATATGCCACCTTCTAGACACTTAGAATTCCTTACAAGACCAACTTCAAGGCCTTGCTCATATTTATCAAAGGATTTTACTAGACAAAGGTTGAACATAACAGAAAATAACAGCAATATCTGACTCAATCTAGTCATCTGCTTTATTATTTGTTAGCAGTAAAGATGGGGAGCAGGACTTATATCCTTAATTGTTTTGAACTTGATTGTTTTGATCTTATTTGTGAGATAGGCTTATATCCCTTTATAGATAAGACCAGAAAGTTATGAGACATGATTTATCTAAGAGCATACAACAAATCAGTGGAATTAGAGGGAATGATATTGACTCTAAAATTAATATTCAACTTCTTTTGGGTCACATTGCAAATATAAAATAAATATATGTCTCAAATATTCAACAATATATTGAGCCTCAAAAATTACTTTTGTACACTGTTATTTCAGTAGCATAGTGATAGAGAAAATGTGTATGTAAAAAAATATGCAAAAATGTATTGAACCACAAACCAATTTTACTTACTTTTGTTTCACTAACATTAGTTGCACAAAATGGAAGATTATAATTATAATTCCACCTTGTATTTACATATTTATCAGACAATTTAATAGAGCTGTTCACACTGTTCTGAAATTTAGAATCTTCATAGGCACCTTTGAGATGGTTTGCTAGCTACTTTTCTGTTTCTTTTATTTATGGCAGAAAGGGCTTATTTGGACATATGGTTTCAGAGGAGAATCTGTAGCAGTGGCAAAGGCATGGCAGAGGTAGCTGAAGCAGGAAGCTGAGAGATTGCATTTTCAACTACAAACAGGAAATAAGAAAAGTGGGACGAGGCTCTAAATGCTCAGCATCAGCTCCCAGTGATGTACTTCCTCCAGCGAAGCTCCACTTCCTAAACATTCTGTAACCTTCCCAAACAGTGCCTCTAGTGAGAGACTATGGGGGACATTTCCCTTTATAGCAAGCGGAATGGATATTATTAATATCCGCAACTGTAAAAGATTCAACAGATTTACCTTAAATTTAAATATATAAAACTGGGAAGAAAGTCAATGCATTATCTCTATCATTATTCACTCTAAATAGACTCATTTTTTTCCTTTGCAATGGAAGTGATTAAGGCAAATTGCCTGTTTTTATTTTTCAAAGATTGACGACTGGCCCTGGATCCTGACTTATCCCCTACTTACCCTTTCCTCCCCCAGCGAAAATGTACTGACATTGACTTCTCAGAAGAACACAGTAACTACTGCATCTCAGAGTGGACTTGAGGTCCTTAGATCATGGCATCCCATATCTGAGTGTCTTTACAGCTCTGTGTTCTCCTTTCCAAGACTTCTGCTGTCCTTTTGGCAAATCTCGGTTGCACGAAGGAGGAAGACTGATGGCTCCAGTTGCCAAGGTAGACAGAGTGTAGCCATGCAGTGCCAGGTTCATGCTGTAACTGGTGATCACACCTCACTAGAACCTTGCAACACATCTTGTAATCCCAGCTGGGTCTCCCCAAGCAGAGGCAGCAATTATGTATAGTGGTTTTGAGATGTAAACAAATGTCCATGGGGGACTGACTTAGAATCAGCCAAGTCATTTCATTTACAGCTTTCATCAAGCTGGAATGAAGGGCTCTGATCAGGAAATCAAGCACACTCATTTACTGTCTCAGCAAGTGTTTTTAGAACTCATGTACAATGCTTTCTCTTCGGAGATGTGATTGTACAGTATATTTAAAGCTCACAAGGCACTTTAGAAATAGACCATAGCTTTAAAATAACTCCATATTTCCTTTTGTACTAAGCTCAAGTACACCCGTGTGCTTTTGGCCATTTTCCATTACTATTACTTCTTATGACTCACTGTCATAAGCTTGGGAAGGGATAGTGAGAAATTATGTTCTTATGGGAACATCTCTGTCTCTCATTACCTTTCTTTATGCTTCTGCAAAAGTTTTAAATGATGAGAGTTGAAATAATTGTTTATAAAAATCTAAGAAAAGAAAACAAGCAAAAAACCTTATACAGAATAAGTTACAAGCTAGAGTGCTGTGTCCTCTGGCCCTTGCTTAGTTTAAAACTATGAGAATGGAGGGACATGCGCATAAAAACAAGGACTAGGAAATACCATGGGATTCTGGGCCAGTATGCTCTGCCACATGTTTATGCCACTCAAAACGATACAACACCACTGGCTCCACTGATGAACTCTGGGAAGCATTTACATTTCAAAGCACAGAGGAAAAACTAGGTACTTTGGAAGATGAAAAGAAGCAAATGAACTCAAGAAGAAATGGACAAATTAGTTTGCTAAATAGGAGAGTGTTGAGGAAGAAAGCAAATCAGGCAAGCAGGCTGTGAGAAGAGCTAAAGAGAGAGCAGTTGGGGCAAATTTCCTGGGGGATCCAGGTCTTTGAAAGGTTCTTGAAAAGACTATAATTTGGGCTCCATAAAAGAAAAAAGAACTGTGCTGAACTGAAGAATTTGGACCTGAGTTCAAGTCCTGCTTCTCTCTTATACTAACTGCTTAGCTTTGGGAGAGTTTGTTATATATTTGTTTGTTTATTTATTCATTTATTTATGTAGATAACTAATGTACAACACTCCCTATGTGTAATGCACTTTTCTAAGTGCTTTGTGAGTATTAACTTTCATAAACTTTATAATAATTCTATAAAATAAGTACTATTATTAGCTTCTTATTAAAAATATTTTACTTTCTATGGTGCTGAGGATTGAACTCAAGGATTTGAACATGTCAGGCAAGTGCTTAGCTAATGATTAGTACAGGTATCTATCATCCTCGATTGTACCAGAGAAGAAACTGAGGACCAGAGAGGTAAAATAATGTGTCCAAAGCCATACAATTAATAAGTGTAAGGATTGGGAATCAATTTCAGTTGTTGCTCAAATCCTTGTCTGTGCACTTAGCTGCTACAGCTCAGCTTTTCTGATGATCAATTTCTCATTTATAGAACAAATCCTTTTAGTCCTGTTGTGAGGAATAATACTTTAAGGGGTCGTAAAAATACCTGGCAACAAAGAAGCACTCATTGTAAAGCATTCTTTAGAAAAATGATGATAAATGATTCCCTCCTGGAAAGTCCAGTTTCTCCTGGTCTTTAGACTCAATACTGCCTGGGTATGTTCTATAATAGATGCTGCCTCATCTCTTGGATCTTCTAAATTTGTTTTTGCCTGTCACTTTCTCTCACTACACCCTAGCTGTATTGTCAGTACTACCTTAGTGCACGTGACGTTCAGGCTCCCAGTACCTCCTTAACCCTATGGAGCAGATCAGCCTCTAGATTCTAGCTCCAACTTATCATATTAAGAGTTACTAAGCCAGCCCTAAACATGTTCAAAACAGAACATCCCTGTAGATCTTCAGATACCTCATAAATATTCTTTGATTGTGTACTTAGCCGTATGTAGAGTGACATGTAGTACACACATCCATATGCGCACGTCTCTATGCATGCACACAAGCAAAAGAAAAAAAGATAAAGGAGTAGAAAAGTGGTGTGATTTGAATAAGAATGATATCCATGGATACATATATTTGAATGCTTAATCATCAGAGAATGGTACTATAGTGTGAATTTTAATTGGTCTTAATAATAAAAACCTGGAGTCAGATATTAGGGGATGAAAGGTGAAAGATGAAAGAAGCAGAGCAGACGGCCACTAGAGTTCTTACCTCTATGAATTCCTCAGACAGCAAGGGTTTCCTCCAGCCTCACATTTCTCCCTTTGCCCAGCCACATCTCTTCCTGTCTCCACCTCGCTAGTGCTGAGATTAAGGGTGTGAGAGCTCAACTTCTGTAATCAAAGGTGTGAGCTCTGACTCTCATTTAGACCAGTTAAATCTCATGTAGCCCAGTGGGGCCTTGAACTCCTGATCTTCCTGCTTTCATCTTCCAACTACTGGGATTAAAGGTGTGTGTCACCACTGCCTCGTGGTGAATTACAGACTATTAAAATGGGGTGAAATAAGATGTGAGAGTTAGCCAAGAAGAGGCTAACAATAATGGGCCAGGCAGTAATTTAAATGAATACAGTTTTCTTGTGGTTATTTCGGGCATAAGCTAGCTGGCGGCTGGGAGCAGCGTGCCGGGAAAATGGCCCTGCTCCTTGGCAAGGACACAGCCGCCTCCTTTTACAACAATGGGAGCCCACTGACTCCAGTCTGACAGTAGAGGAGCCAGCATAGGGCTAAAACTAGGCCCTCTCAAAGTGGTTCACAGGTGTATGGCTGGGGCAGACTGAGGGGCCACTGGCACTGGCACTGGGATTTATCCCTACTGCATGTACTGGCTTCTTGAAATCCTATTCTCTTGCTCAGCCTAGATATAGTAAGGAGGGCCTTGAACCTTCCCCAAAGCAATGTACATTACCCTCTCTTAAGATTAGATGGGGGTGGGTTGGGAGTGTATGTGGAAGGAAGGGAGGCAGGGAGGGAGTGGAAATTTGAATTGGTATTTCTTTTTTAAAAAATCTAATAAATAAAAAAGAGAGAGAGGCTTCCTGACTCAGTGTTAGTGACAAAAACCTTGCAGCTCTTTTAAGAGACTCTGCCACCAAACACTTAAATTACCATGCATACCATGTGTGCATGCATAGAGACGTGCGCATTTATGAGCAGCCAGCAGCAGGCATCTTGGTGGTGGCATGAACCTAGAAGCTCCACAGAGTTGTGACAATAATGTGACTGTTGCTAGTATCTCTGCCATGAATTTAGACTCTCAAAAAGCTAAGGAATGGGGTGGAGGCAGCTGCCAAAGCTAAAGCTTTAATCCTAGCCATATCGCTTAGCAGATTAAACCTCATGTGGCCAAAAAAAATAGAGATATACAATAAACACATATTCAGATGAAAAACCCTCTAAACAGTTTACAGTGTATTTAAAAATATATGTTGGCTTGGTAAAGAAAGATAAAAGGAAACAAATAGAGTATCCAGGTGTAGTGGCTCATGCCTTTAATCCTAGCGCTTGGGAGGCAGAGGCATGCGGAGCTCTGTGAGTTCAAGACCAGCCTGGTCTACAGAGTAAGATTTAGGACAGCCAAAGATATACAGAGAAACTCTGTCTCAAGAAACAAAAAATTAAAAAATGAAAGAAATAGAGTAAAAAAGACACATAAAGATGGAAAATACAGAGAGTCTGGATTATGTGTATTATTGTGTTTTCTTTGATGTTTTTCATTGTGAATAAACTAACTACAGAGAGACATTTCATTGTATGGGCTGCTAAGCTAAACCAACATATATATTTTAACGGTATCTTAACTTTAAAATTTAAGTCTAAGGACATGTTACTCTAGAAAAAAGTTTCTGCTTTTGTTTCCACAGAGGATAGAATGCAGTATATTCCTTACCAGATAATATGGTTTGATCAAGCAAGTCCCCCAGAAGCGATGGCCCAGGTGGTCCAACATCCATGACAGCTTCAGGAGTGAGATGGACTAGCTGCACAGGATTCACCATGAAAGATATGATTAACAACACCCTAAATAAGCAAGAGGTAGTCCAAAAAACTATGCCCAAATTCCCAAATATTGTTTATAAATGTTTGTTTTCTTTTAAAGGAGATTGATCATAAATGGTTAATGACCACAGTCAAGGTCTTTCTAAAGAAAATGGAGATATGATATAGAAATGAATATTTTACATTGATATGGATTTTTGTCTATTGATATAAATTTTAGGTCAGTTTTGTTACACTATATATACCCCTTTTTAATGTATTATGTTTTTGCAACTCATTTAAAAATGTAATATATAATTAAAAATTATAAATTAATAGTCATCTATGATAGTCAAACTGAAGTTATGTTAGGTTTTCTAGATATACATATATTTCAGTTAGATAATCTTCAACACTTCTAAGACCTATAGGATATAGTATTTAAAAGCTTTTAAGAATTTTAACTTTTCTTGACAGTGAGATATGTCTGCTTCTGGCAGTACCAATTACTTTAGAGAGGATGATGGGAATTGAAGAAACTCATTATGGAATTTGCCTTCAATGTGATAAGGCTAGCTATTTGGGCAAGAAATTGTTCTTGCTGGACTGCTTGATGGTATGCTATATGAACTGTACATGCAGGACCCACAGAAAAGTGAATGCTGTACTTTCCAAAA
>JAQHUG010000341.1:929324-963949 GCA_028555095.1 Dicrostonyx torquatus | reverse complement strand
TGAAGATCTTTTCCCATTCTGTAGGTTGTCGTTTTGTCTCAAACAAGGTGATCTTAAGAATATAAGTTTTTATGCATAGTCTTTCAAGTACAGCTACGTGAGAGAACTAAACATTTTCACCAGCTCCTTTTGTTGTTGCACCTCATTTCTTCTGAGCCAGCTCCCCAAATATTTTCACCCTGAAGGAAGACATGTGCTGGCTAGAACTATATCAAGGAATTGGCCAGGGTCCCATTCAAGGTCATAGACAAAATAAAAAATTCCTTTTTCTCCCACTCCCACTCGTCATATTACATCGAATGCATGGCCAGAGGCAAGTCCCTTTTTGCATTTTTTTCATTTGTGTAAGTTCAAAATTAAAATTTATAATTTATATCTGTGTCTCTACATGATGGGCCTCTGTAGAAAAATCTTTCTCCAGATCTTCACTGTTTATGTTCAGAGCATATCCTCAACCCTTATAAATATTCTTTTTTGTGGTTGTTTCCTTTCATATATGCTCAGGCAGCCTATGTAAGTTAGTTGTAGGATTAAGTGTGAATGTAAACTTACACACTCCGGAGCACACTCTTTCATTTACTTTCCACAATATACTAAGCCACTTAAAATATGTGAACTGGCTTTATTCATGGAAATCAACTTAGTTAACTAACAGTGGTGAGATTTAATGTCTAAAGTGAATACAAGAAAGAATGGAACTACTTCCCATTACTCAATCTCATTACTCAACAGAGTTGGTTTTTTCTTTATATATTTACTGTTGTTGCTTCTGTCTCTTTAGACTTAAAAAAAGTTATAGCTTTATCAGGCCATAATTCATATACTGTCCATTTTATTCACTTAAAGGGGACAATGTTTTCAGGTTTGGTAGCACACTCTTATCCCAGTATTTTGGAGGCAGTGGCAGCGGATCTCTGTGATTTCAAGACCAGCCTGGTTTTATAGTGAGTTCCAGGACAACCAGAGATACATAGAGAAACCCTGTCTCAAAAAATAGTAATAATAAGATAAATAGGTTATAGTATGTTTAAAATTATGTAAACATAACCACTATCTAATTCACGACATTTCATCACTCCAAAAGGAGGTCCCTATGCACATTAGTCAGTAATCTGTTTTCTATTTCTGTGGATTTTACTATAAGTAATTCACATAATGAATCCATGATAATTGGCTTATTTTCTTACTATAATATTTTAAAGATTCATCCATGTTACAGCATGTCTCACCATTTCATTCCTTTAAAGGCAATATATTTCATTATGTAGATATACTACATTTTGTTCATCCTTTCATCTGTTCATAGGTTGATTCTACAGTTTAGATTTGTGAATAATGTTTCTGTAAACACTGCTGGAATTTGAGGCCTTTTTCAATTATTTCAGATGTATAATGAGGCATTGAACTGCTAGGTTATATAGCACTGTCTAACATATTGAGAAACTATCAGAAATTTGTCATAACCACTGCAGCGTTTTTCTCATTTGCCCGACAACTTTAACCATTTACATGGTTGTGTGCAATGCAACGTGAAGGGGCCTTCAGCACAGTGAGAGTAACTCTGGAGCTTTTGTTGAAAGCTCACAGTATGCCCCTAAGGCCAATGTTGAGTAACTAACTGTAATTCCATATTCACAAGTAACCATTAAGTTTTTCAGAAGGGGACTAGAAAATCCACTGTGGAAAGTGGTGAAATTAAGAACAGTTTGCTTCTGAAGGAGAACTATAATACTTCCCAAAACATCAATGACCCCAAGTCTTTACCAAATATACCAACTAATTCAGTAAGTTGTAAGAAAGTGAATAAGTCACATACAACACATTTTAGCAAACTTTCTCTGAAGGATTAGTCAGAGGGGAAAAAAAACATGTTTTGCCATTGACTGGATAAGCTTACTTGGATTTCCTGGGCATTTAATTTCTCAATGATAACTGAAAAGTCGAATAACATTGCATTTCTTCTGAACTATGGAAAAGACAAACAAACAGTGGTTGAACGTATTTAAAAATTAAGTGAAATATTTTCAAGAGCTTTAAGTCGACTTTGGATGACATTAACAAATAGTTCCTGTATTGGCTGCTTAAAGCTGCCTTTTGCTTTCCTCTTCCTTCAGGATGTGTGCATAGCCTATCGCCAGCAAATTAACCTTGCATGTTTCTTGCCAGCTGAGTTGCTTGCCACTGTTGCTGGTTGGCACTGGGATAACTGCAAATCTTCAAGCTGCATAATACCTAGCATGTTGCTCAGCAGTGCTTTCTATCTCACTTACTTGTGTATGTTGAAATCTTTCTTTCTTGAAGACTAAGAAATAGCCCGGAAAATATACCCAGGAAAAACAGTCCTATATTCCCCAAGGAATTTTTCTAAAATTGAAAGCACATTTTCTGTTTCCACCCCTCCCTTCACTTCATATGAAGTGAGTCTCCAGCTAGTTGTGTCATCATTGTTTCATATATGTTTCCCATGCATACATGTCACCTTTCAGAGAAATCTACATTTTCTCAGCAATTCCTGTGCTCTGAATTTTGAGAACAAATTATACAGGCTGCTATTAGTCAATGATAAGTTTAAAGACAGATTCCTAGAGCCTCTAAAAACCAGACACATACAAGTAAATTGAATAGGTAAGGGGCTGTCATGGCATTTTCTGCATAGTGGACTCCACAATGAATTTCTACCCTGAACATATCAAAAAGTAAACTATCATTTTTAAGAGATTGGAATGGTGCCCAGTTTTGCACTACAACAGTATCTAAGCAGTTGCTTGCTTTTACTCTAAAAAGTTTACACTGGGAAGTGCCCTTTTACTGATCATAAGTAAACTGAGTGCGGATTGTACCCGGCTGCAGTGTCCCTGTGTGGATGCTTCCTGTCTTACAGAGGATGCAGCTACTTTTCTTTCCAAGTCTAGAGTTTGAAAGGAAGCATTAGAGTGTTTTAGCTAATTTCATTTATTTTTTTCTTGCAGGTTCTGAAAAGTGCCTTTTCTGAAAACTCTGCTGCTTGGATTCTCCTCTAGAGCTCTCTTTCCAAGCCCTCCCCCATACGCCCCCCCCACTCCTGCCCCTACAAAGCTTGCTGTGCTTGTAGTTCACTGTCAGCAACTCGCCCGTTTATTTTTTTCTCTCATTCTCAGTTTTCTTACTCATTTTCCCCTCCCCTTGGTTTTGCAAAAGTATTTTTTAGGTTGTAACATCCTCCCAACCTTATTCTTCAGAGCAAAGAATTGGGGAGACAGACTTTTCTCTCTTGATGTGAGACCATTCCACACATTGAAGGGCAGCCAGCAACATATGCTTTTTGTAAGAATAATTGAAAACATCAACTAGACAGAATAGAATTCTTTTGAAAGTCTGCCAGTTATTTGAAGCAAATTCAGTAAAGGAACAAAATATAATACTCAATATCTTAACCTTAATAGTTGCCTTCTTAGGACTTGGTCTCTAATTTGATTTTTGGTTATTCTGATGCGAAGTTGACTCAAGTGGCTTTTTGTGTTTTACCAGATTAGGTTTGACTTCACTGTGAACCTAAGTGCTAAACAAACACATCCATCAAAGCAACCTGCTCTCACTCTGCATCTGGTTCAGACTCACTTAGATTCCTCGGACCATTCACTAACAGATTATTGTCCAAAAGAGGGTGCACTTGATTGCCATTTTGCTTTCAATATGACAGCTGTTAATGTAGCTCTCATTCGAGATACCAAGTGGCTGACTTTAGAAGTTTGTAGAGAATTTCAGAGAGGAACTTGCTCTCGAGCTGATACAGAGTGCAGGTTTGCCCATCCGCCAAGAGTTTGCCATGTGGAAAATGGCCGTGTGGTGGCCTGTTTTGATTCTCTGAAGGTGAGTGCCATGTGTATGCACATAATTACTTCAATGTGTCCATTTCTAGACATTTGGAAGGAAGATGTGCTAGAAAACTAAGATTAATAAGAGAATAAAATTATGTATTACTTGATTTAAGACGAGTTGTAGCCTTTCTATATTTCGAACTAAGTCAGTTGGAGGCTCATTCTGCAGTAGTTTACTGATCAAGATAGATATGCTTATAAAACAAAAACATGATTTTTTGTAGGACTGAGGTATTATATCCTTGCTCAAGTTTAGGCTGATTCTCCATGTGTCTCTGTCTGGTCTGTGAATTACCATGTAGATCAGGCTAGCCTTGAATTTATAGCAACCCTCCTGCCACTGCCTCCTGAGTTCTGGGATTGCAGGCATGCACCACCACACCTGACTAATTTACTATCTCATGGGATTTTAATTTCTACACAGAATTTAGACTTTAAAATTTTTATTAGAATTAGTCATTTTATTTTATCTCTGAATATTTTACTTGCCTTTGTGTATTGCAGCATGTGTGTAATTGGTACTCATGGAGTTCAGTAGAGAGCATCAGATCCCCAAGAACCAGAGTTACTGATGGTTGTGAACCAACATGTAGGTTCTTGGAATCAAACCTGTGTCCTCTGCAAGAGCAACAACTGCTTTTAATCACGGAGCCATCTCTCCAGCTCATGAAATTAGGATTTTAAATACAGTGATCAAAATTCTCGTGCAACAAAGAAACTCTTTGATGAATTTCAGTATACATATAGCTTATTATGCATATTAGTAAGTTATAAATGCTTGAGGTCAGTCAGCTCACAGAGGACAAATAAAGTCAGACTAAGCATACAACTTAAAACCTCATTGTTCAGGAATTTTCGGCATATTGTTATAAAACTAACTTCACTATATTTTCTTCTTGAACACATGACTGAACAGCTTCTGATTTGTAAGAATCAAGGCAGTCTTAGCTGCCTAAGTTGTAAAGCTTGAGTCAAGCAAAATTATGAGGGCAGGCGGGACATAAATGATTGTGTAACATGAGAATGTATTCATTTTCATGTTTTCATAGTTACCTTAAAATAAGGATAAGATCCTGCCTCAACGTGATGTGTCAGATTTTGTTAACTCCCCTTAGAAAGTCTTTACTCCCTCTGATGAGCGGATTAAGGACTGGGTTGGGGAGAAGGTGGGAGGATCAGGAGGAAGGAAGGGAGTGGGAACTGGGATAAGTATGTAAAATGAGAAAAGGTGGTTTTAAAAAATAAATTCAATAAAAACACTAAGAATAAAATGGAAGTATCCTTTACTATTAGGGTTTTAAGCTCCCTTCCACATAGAGTTTTACAAATAAATTTAATTTTCATCAAAAAGTAGGATAAGAATATCCAAATTAAAGCAGAGATGCAAAATGTATGGATGGATTATTGGTTTAGTTAATAGATTTGCCATCATGTATTTGAAATATTTAAAATTACAGCTAGATGAAATAGACTTAACAAGAATTTTTTTAAAATTCTTGCTATTATGTGACTATCATCATGATCAAACTCACCTTGCTAACATTTTTATTGCTGACTGCATTGGCTATTAGAGGTGCATTCCTTTGCTAGTTTACTTGGAACACATTTTCAAATGCTTTTCTATATATTATTCTTATGATTGGAGCCAGAAGTGCTTCGGACTTTTTCAGATTTGGGGATATTTTTATGTACATAATGACATATCCTTAGGATATGATCCAACTTTAAACAGGAAATTCATTTATATTATATATAATATATACATATATTATATATATGCCTTATGTCATTTAGTACAGTATTTTAGTTCATCTGTTGTTTGTATGCAATACTAAGCCATGTATGGAATTTTCCAATTATGATATCACATTCATGCTCAGAACTATTGGATTTTGAAGCTTTTTGGCTTTTCAGATTAGGGATGCTCAACAAACCTATGTAGCTTTACTTATTTCTAGGTTGATAGTTTTTATTGTGAATAGTAGAATATTATTACGGAAAAGGGGGCTATTAATAACACTGAAAAACTCTGAACTGCTTTTATTTGAAGCAGGTCTAATAACTAAAAATGGTTTGTTTTTGTTTGTTTGTTTGGCTAAGCGCAGTGACATACAGCTGTTATCCCAGAACTCACTAGGTAGTGGCAGGTAGATATTTGTTGTGGTCAAGGCTAGCCTGGTCTCCATATCAAGTTCCAGGACAGCTAGGGCAACATAGTGAGACACTGACTCAAAAGAAGAGTTTGTTTCTTCCTTCTGTACTCATTCATTCTCTATCTACAGTCTATTTCTTTCAGTCTATTGCTGCAGTACTAGTTTGTGCCTTGAGGCCAAAAAGAGCACTGAGTTAAGTAGTGACATCTTTCATTCACCAGAGCACATGCAAGTCCAGGTATTGCAATAGGCTTCTTGTCAGCTTGTTTCTGGAGATCTAGAATAGAGCCAGAGCCTCACTAATCTCATCCTTGGGCTCTTTTTCTCTCTCAAACCTTGAGTAACTTTTTCTTTAATAAATACAAAATGCCTTCACTACCTAACTTTCACAATGTCTGGAGATTCCAAAGAGACAACACAAACAAGAAACAAGTGAATCAAGTATATGGTTATTTACTTGCAATTAGTGAATCATTTGTTTTAGGGGCTATTTAAAAGGGTTCCATTTAGGTAGACTTCATTATTTAATGATGCAAACTCGTGAGCCTAAATCCATCGCTATGAGGGTGCTTTTATTTCTAGAATTTAGACATCACTGTTCTACTCTTCACTCTGTGATAGGGAATTCATCACAGACTGTAGATTCTGTCTTTCTAGGCATCAGAGAATGAGGGATTTGTGTGATCTCCCTAATCTTTGATACACTTTATGTCAGTGTTCCTATTAAGAGCAAAAGGGTTCTTAGCATAAAGTAAACACATTGAGAAAAATAATATGAAAGGTAGTTGCTTACAAAACACATACTGGACATTAAAGCTTGGAAAATGATTAATTCAGGTACTAAATAATGACTAATGAATATAAATACATCACTTAATTATTTTCATATGCTGTATACTCTCCTGGATCCTTTGCTCTTAAAATCATTCAAGCATTGTGTTAATATCGTGATGATGAGTCGCACAAGATAAAGATGATTTACATAATTCTTAGTTTTAATTTCTTTTCATGAAAACCTCAATATATAAAGCCTTTTAATTAGTTTAAAAGGCTTTATATATTTAATTGGCCATTTAGATAGCACATTCATCAGTTCCATGGTTGTACAAAAGCTTTGTAGTTTTTTTTATGTTGCTACTTACCCAAGATATGCATGAAAGTTATACTAAGATGAGGGTAATTGACCTATGCTGATTGTACTCCTATCATATGCACAACACACAAAGAACATACCTTAATGATTGCTGACACATTCGTTGCTCCTCTTGAATTTGTATAATTGAAGCACCATTAAAATTTATGTGTGTACTTTTTTTTCATCAGTAGTTAAAGAAATGAAGCAATCATTTGATGATTTGTGGGCTGTGGGTTTTGTTTTTTGAGGTCATGAGTGTGTGCATGAGCGTGGGCATGTGTGTGTGTATGTATGTGTGTGCGTGTGTGTCTGTTCCATTAGCACTAGCTACTCAACCAGATGATGGTTCTTTGCCTACATAATAGGTACAATAGATACAGTGTCCTATTTTCACCTCATAATGAGCAGAGGTCATGAAAATAAGAGGGTGAGCTGAATGGATGATCGTGCATTGTGCTTGAAGAGCTGTGCTCATAACTGCATGAATGCTGCATGTTTAATGATGAAGGTTGTGCCATTTTCAGATAGGAGTCTACCTTCTGAAGCCTGTAGACTAATTCTCAGCTACATAGAAGAGTCTCATGTCATGTTGCTATGCCACTGTTTCTTTTTTTTTACTCAGTTGCCCTGATTTCTTGGTACATTCATTTCAAAACTTCCTTTTGGTATTGTTTAACCCATTTTATACTGATTCCCTGGCATTACATGCTGTCATTGATTTAGATTGATATTTTAAATGAATTCCTCTTAGATTTAACAAAAGATCATCTGTAGTTATTTTCATAGCCAGTTTACTCGGCATCAAAATTATCAGGCATATCTTGAATCATCCACTCTATTCTTGAAGCAGTGAATGATATCTACCTGCTATGCAGGAAATACGTAAGTACTTTTAGTATTTCATTATAACAGATCAACAGAAACCATATCTACCTGTCATAGTTGGTACTTTGGTAGTTTTGTAAAAACTACTTACTAGTTAAGCCACAAGAGCAGTCATACTCAGAGGATAATTATGTCAATTCATATGCATTTGTAAATGATGGCAACTGGGAGTGTAATCCACACAAAAGACATCTAAAGTATGTCTTCATACTTCATGTATGATTACAAGCACAGTGATAATATAACAAGTGAAACTTGTCGTTAAGACATATAACTCTATCCTTGTACGTAATAATTGACCCTATGATCCATGTTATATATTTAGAGCCACCAATCACAGCAGTTTTTACTAGCTTAAAACTTTAGGAGTTAGGGGCTGGAGAGATGGCTCAGCGGTTAAGAGCACTGCCTGCTCTTCCAAAGGTCCTGAGTTCAATTCCCAGCAACCACATGGTGGCTCACAACCATCTGTAAAGAGATCTGGTGCCCTCTTCTGGCCTGCAGGCATACATGCAGGCAGAGTACTAAGAATACGGTACACATAATAAAATAAATAAATCTTTAAAAAAAAAACTTTAGGAGTTAATGCTTAGCACAGCGGTTGTTTACCCAGCACGGTGAAGGCCCTGGGTTCAATCTCCAGCACCTCACACAAAAAGACTATTTTGACTGAATATTTGCTCATCCATGTTTGCTTAGGCACAACTTGCCAGAAGTCAGACTCTTTGCAACATAAGCTCAGGGTTACAGAAGACACAGAACCACTTATGAACTCCAGCTGTGAGGTTTGCCTCTCCTATAAAGAGAGTCATGGAAAATAATGCCTTAGTTTAAAATATCTTCTTTGATATTGTCCTTAGAAAGGAATAATCCTTCATTTTAATAGTCTTTTGGGGAAAATTTTAAAAAATCTCTTGAATGAAAAATAGATTCATGATTAGTACCCAAACAGTCTCAGTTTATTTCAATGTTTTGTTTTGAAATAAATTTAGACTTACAGAAAAATCACAAAAATAATCGAAGCACTCCCTGCACACTCCACCCAGATTCCTCTACTGTCAGCAACTTACTCATAATAAAATTATCAAAACCAGAAAATTAGCGCTAAGCAAAGCACCTAAAGTAGAGACTTTATTTAAATTTTCCCAACTGGCTCCCAAAGGCTCAGTGCTTCATATAATTGAAGAAGTTCTCATGTCCATAGTATTTCAAAAAAAAAAAACCTAGGAAACTGAGAATTTTGGCTGCTGAAAAACTATTCAATTAAAACCTTTTACCATTTATACATGAGGAAACTGGAGTTAGTGAGAAAGAGAGTTAATTTCTCAAGATTACTGCAAAATTATTAGAAGAACCTGATGATTCCAATCATCTGAATCATTATCACATGAGAAGAAAAATGGAGAAAATGTCAAAAAGGCATTTTAATTAAGGTTTATGGTTCATTTTTAGTTCTTATTCTGGGGTTATTGTTGAGATGGGGTATTAGAAGTAGCCCACACTATTCTCTAATTCTAAACAATTCTTCTGACTCAGCCTCCCAAATGCTGAGATTACTGATATGAGCCTTAATGCCTGACTCATCCTCTTAGTTTATTGTTAATCATTTAGACGGTTTGTTCCAAAATGTAGAACAGAAAGGAGATACCGTTGGCTTACAAAGTTATTTAACATTATGATGATAGCTTAGTTCAATTCCCAAACAACAGAACAATGGGCTGTCTCTGTTCCCTTTACCTTTTCCCAAACACTGCATTGTTGGGTTAGCTAACCAGATTGATGGCTGATTTTTCATAATGCTCCCTGATGTCTGATGTTGTTATGTACTTACTATTAAAGTGCTCTGGCTAGCTGGTGATATCTGTTACCAATCACCTGGATATCGTAGTAGCTGTTCAATCTCAAAATGGATTATTTTTAAAAAACATAACTTCAACTCTAATTGACTTTACTTAAAATGCAGTTTTATAGGATCATAGCTCAAGGTCATTTCCTTCCTTGCAGCAAAGTTGCAGTTGGGCATCTGGTGACATGTAACAATTTGATTATATCATCCCCATGTGATAGGAGAAACTTGAAAATCTGAAATTTTTAAAAAAAACCTGTATTATATGTTAGCCCCTTGGTTATGAAGAAACTCTTCCATGTTAGGGCAATATCTAAATAATTTTGTTGCTGAGTGGTAGTGGCACATGCCTTCAATCCCAGCACTTGGGAGGCATAGGCAGGCGGATGGATCTCTGTGAGTTTGAGGCCAGTCTGGTCTACAAGAGCTAGTTCCAGGACAGCTAGGACTGTTACACAGAGAAACCCTGTCTCAAAAAACCAAATAAATAAATAAATAAATAAATAAATAAAATTGTTTCTGTTAGCACAGCTCTATAAATTCATCGCAAAAATATCAAATGGAAGAAATAGAGCATATTTAACAAATTGTGCTGACATAACTGGATATCAACATGTTGAATGAAAATAGACCCATATCTATCTATCATCATGCACAAAACTCAAGTCCAAATGGATCATTGCAAATACTGTCATTTTCCAAATCATTTGTGTGTGTGTGTGTGTGTGTGTGTGTGTGTGTGTGTGTAAACTGTGTCTAGCAGGTACTTAAGTGCATTTGGAACTTGGGGATAGTTTTTTTAGGAACATGATTTTATACCCAGAGAATCATTTGCTTACTGCTCATTCCCTCCCCAATGGTGCAGGAGATGTGTCTGTATTCTGTCAATCATGTTTTAAATAAATGCTGATTGGCCAGGTAGGAATTATAGGCGGGTCAACCAGATAGGAAGTAGAGGCAGGGCAAGGAGAATGTCTTGGAAGCAGGAAGCTCCCTTGGCATTCCTGCGCAGATCTCCAAGGAAGCAGCATGTGTCCCTGTCCCAGCTGAGAAAAGGTACCGGCCATGTGCCTGGCATGGATGGGAACAATGGGTTAATATAACTTATGGGAGCTAGTAAGAAGCCGAGCTAATGGGCCAATCAGTGTATAACCTAATGTAGACTCTCTGTGTGATTTTCTTTGGGGCTTGCTGGCTGTGGGGTACTGGGCGGGACAGAAACCCCAACGGGCAGGCCCCTCATGTTATACCCCAAGAGGTGAACTTTCTGCCTGTACCATCTTTAAAGTGACTCGTTTTTCTCTAAATTCTGTGTCATTTGATCTTCAACTTACAGGCTTATGTAAATGGAGGTTTCTCTCCTGCCTGTCAGTTCCCAAATAACCACTCTGAGGCTTAATATTAATTACAAACTGTTTGGCCTATTAGCTAAGCCTTATTATTAACTAGCTCTTACAATTAAACCCATTTCTAATAGTCTATATTTTCCCACGAGGCTCGTGGGTTATTACCTCACATCTTGCTTCTCTGACAACTGTGTCTCCCAGACTCACCCTTCTTTGTTCCTTTTATCGATGTTTGGATTTCCAGCCTGACTCTATTCTGCTTGGCTATTGGCCAAATCAGCTTTTTTATTAACTAATGGTATAAGACATATTCACAGCATACAGAAGGGCATCCCTCATCAGGCTTATGTGATTGAGAGAAATTATAGACATCTGCTATCATTAGCTTTTCATTTTCCTTTGTTTATTTAACTATGTAATTGATGTTTGGGTTTTTGAAATCTATTTTTTGATTATTATTGTATAACCTGGATATGTAATCCTGTTTGAAGTTCTAGCATTGTTTAGTTTTCCATTTTTTATAATTTTTAAAAAAATTTTTAGAGAGGTTCTATGTATCTCCAGCTGTCCTGGAATTCACAGGTAGACTAGGCTGGCCTGAAACACACAGAAAACCACTACCTCTACCTCCTGAGTGCTTGAATAAATGAGTAGCTCATCATGCCCAGCATGTTTCAGTGTTTTTATTCCTATACCACCAGTTACCTTACCCAAGGCAAGTTTATTCTCAGATGTAATTACACAGTTTAAGTTATACTTCCATACACTTTATACTTTTGTCTTGATGTTATTTTTTAAGTCAATAAATGATTCCATTTTGTTCATGCCTTATTTTTTTAAATGATCCTCCCGTATCTGGACTTAATTTTTTTGTTTTTTTCAAGACAGGGTTTCTCTGTGTAACAGTCCCAACTGTCCTGGAAATAGCTCTTGTAGACCAGGCTGGCCTCAAACTTATGGAGATCCACCTGCCTCTGCTTCCCAAGTACTGGGATTAAAGGCGTGCATCACCACCACCTGGTTATATCCTATTTATGATACATTTGTGCAATATTATGTACTGTCATGCCTAATCTGTTATTTAGTTAAAGAACGTATGGATATAGTATCGTTCATTAGAAATAGTTTTTCAGCTATGACTTTTTCAGAGGCATTTATTAAATGTATGCTTCCACCTGAATGTTTTCTATCATAAATGGATGTTTTTTGTTGAAATTCATTTTTGACACACTAGAAGTTGGTATAAAGAATGGACAGTGAGAATAGTTTCCAAACTGTTAAAATTGTCTCTAAGTTTGAAAGTATAGAGCCCATAGTAAATACAACAAATTCCCTAAACCAAGCCATATCATGAATGTTGGACACAATTCACTGACAACCTACATAGTAGCAATATTCTATATTTTCTGCATCAAAATGAACAGATTGTGCTGTTGCCTTTTTGCATTGCTGGGAATGGAATCCAAGGCCTCTTGCCTGCTAGCCACCAGTTCTGCCAGTGAGCTGTTTTCACAGGCCTTGCTTTGTTGTTTTGTTTTGTGATGGAGTTTGATTGTGTAGCCCAGACTGGCCTCCAGCCTCTAGTCCTCCTTCCTTAATGTTTTCAAGTGCTAGTGATACAGATTTATTCTTTTGGGGGGGGGGCTTCAGAAAACTTTCTCCCTCTGTGACTTCATATTCTTTATCTAGCTTGTTTTATGTCCTGAAATACATTGTGTGGATAGCATTGTACTATCTCTAATCTTTTACGCAGAGATAAGATTGTTTTAAGACTACATGGTCACATTGTCTTCAAATCTTTGTTTGTGGGCCTATTTGTGAAAGACAGTAATAGTAACACAACAATTTGAGGAATTTTTACATCATCAAGAGCACTGCATTTTTTTGTTTTAAAGATTTCACAAATAACCTAATCCCTCAAAGTTGTTTTTCTTTTGTTAATGCTTATGCTTGTCAGTTACATGAACTTAATTTTTTTTCTAGCCTCTCTAATAGCATAGTTTCGTTCCTTTATCTAATAGTCAAGGAAGTAAGTTATATGGAAATAAATTCAAAGGGCAGGGTCTGCAGCTCAGTGATTAGGAATATGTTTCATACTTGCAAGACCCCAATTTTCATCCCCAGTACAGAAAAAAAATAAGTTCTGGAAACAAATTTGGTCTTAAACGTAACTGAAAAACATTAAAACTATGAACATTTTCATTCTGCCAGTACATAGCATTGAAGAAAAGATACTGTCTTATTTTTTAAGAACGCCTGAGAATCATTTGCTAAATGCTTCTTTCTTTGGTGAATTACAAATGTAACCATTAAAATATTTGGAATGTGACATGATATCAGCAAGTGACAATACATAGAGAAAATGTTTCCTTAGACTAACAGCTCTGAGAAGGGCTCATTGTGTGGCCTTGAGTAAATCATGAGAATCCTGCCACCTGTGTTTCTCTTCAAACAACAGCCTTCGGTGGCATATACTTTGGAGGGCTATTTGTGGTTCGTTACCAAAATTTTTATAAATGTCAGGAGTTATTTAATGCTGAAAGTTCTGTTGTATCCTTTGGAAGTTCTATATGGATTCAATTGCCAAAGACATGATTTGCTTAACAAACATTTACTGAAACATCTTACTTGCTAGACAGTGATTGGGCTCAGTACTGTACAGAGCACAAAATTATGGAAGGCGTGACTCTTGCTTGAGCTCTTAGTATAAGGCTGCTCTATCATGTGCCATAAGCCATGTATTATCTCACAGTTAAAAGAGTCCACAGGAAGGACAAGACTGGGGTAATGTCCAGCTGTAGAGATTAAAGACACAGTCACGGAAGAAGTATGTTTGAAATATTCTTTGAAGAAGGGATAGGCAGACATTCAAGTCAGAAAGGATAAGCTAAGCAAAGTCAGAAGGGGGGAAACTGGAGTGTCTGGGGAGTTCAGTGTTAAGTTTAGACAGGCTTGAGCATAGAGCTTGTACTGGAGAGGAAATTCAGTGAATATGGTGAAGGATGTGACTCTGTGGTAGAGTACTTGCTTAGCATGTACAAGGCTCTGAGTTTTGTCTTCAGCACACACAGAAACAGTTAGTATAGAGCTAGGACTCTAGGCTTTATTTTATAGCTCTGAGAAGTCTAGAATATTTTTATAAATGAATATATATGTGTGTATTGCTACATATATATGTATGTATGTTTGGTGTGATAATCCAGTAAACATTAGGCATAAATTTGTATAAAATGTTTGGAATTGCATTTGATCACACACAGGTAGCTCACCAATCAAAGTACTATTGAAATTATTATTAATGATAATGAGGTCATTCTTCAAAGGATTTTTTGACAAACATGATCGCCACTCCAATAAACACATACATACATATGATAATTTACTCTAAATACTCCGTGATGTTTGTAATTCTTGGAGTCTGAGCATAGGAAGGCAAAGAAAATTTCCAATAAAGAGGTCCATACATTTGGCAGTTCAAAAAGTGTTCAATAATTGCAATTTAGTAACAAGAACCTCCTTTGAAATGAATTAGGAAGATACTAAGAGAATAGTCTGAAGATATCACTTTAAGGAAGAGTATCTAAGTAGGTTTATGAGTTATACTGAGTTTTTTAAGTGAGTAAATATCTTTTACTTTCTCCATCTTTATGGCCATTCCTAGATAGCAATGTCTAGTATTCAAAATAAAATATTCTGAGGCCATGTGAAATACTCAGTAACCAAGATATGAGTCAGTTTAGGCAGCTGACTCTATTTTCTTTCAAAAACAGGAAAAATAAGAGGGACATTTTGGCCAGTGCCTGTAATTTCTAAATTTGGGAGTTGGAGACAGAAGCATCAAAAACGCAGGGACATTTTAGGCTATATAATGAGCTCGTGCCCACTTTCCTTTTTCCCCCAATTTTCCTTTTCTCCCACTAGAGAAACAGGTAAGGAAGAAATGAAGTTGCTATAAGTCACAGATTATAAAAGGTAAGAAGGGAAGCAAGGAAGGAAGAAACAAGGAGGGGCCACAAAAGGATAGTAGAAAACACCTATTTAGGCAAGCTTTTCATTTTGAAATAATTTAGCCCCAATATTACCGTGTTAGAAACCAAACTATAATAAAAATGTAATGAGGAAGTCACATACTACAATGTGTTTGGGGAGGGTAACAAAGAAAGACCCTTCTCCCAGAGAGAGAATTCCTTATATCATTTTGCCATTTGAAACTGCTCTGCTTTCCACAAAAAAGCAAAGGCAAAACTGTGATGTCTTAGGGAAACCCTAAGTCTCCCCATCAAACTTGCTCTTCCTCCTTCTCAGCTACCATGGACATCCTGGTCACCTTGGCTTCCTCTCCTGGTTTCCCACACCCTCAACAAGCTTCATGTCCCAGAATTCCTTCAGTCTTTCCTTAGGCTCTGCAACTTCAGGATAGATGAGACTGATCTTTATGGATAAGTTCCATGAGGTCTTAGGAGCTAAATAGGTCCTCTTCATTTCTTCATCCATATCTTAGCACAGTCTTTTTCACATGAAAGGTGCTTAGTATTATATTAGTTCTTTGATCAGGGAGAAAGCAATGCAGTTCGATGCATATTCGTATTTTCTTTTGGTTGCCCGAAAGCTCTGCACTACATTTGGGGTCCAGTGATGAACTTTATTTTAATTTGGAATACTTTGATATAATTATCAAATTTTAAATGAATATCCTGTCATTCCTACTGTGAATGACTTACTCTTTGAACCTGATGTGATGATCTTATTGGGGGAAAAATACCTTTCTTGTATGTCATTTCCAAGAGAAATGTACTTGTATAAGTAGAAATAGAGTTGGTCAACATGGGAAGAGTTGCTTGTTTTTGCAGTTCATTAAACTCCCTAGGTAGTTTTTATTTAGATATGTTATTGTATTCTGAACACTCCAGTATTGGGAACTGGAGATCTCCATTTAAAATCGTTTTCCAGTGATAATCATATATTGTGCATTCAGTACAATTATTTTTCAGTCTAAAGTAAAAGTAAAGAACAAATTAACTAAGTGCAACTGCAACTAATCTTAATACAAAATGGAAAAAATATGTGGAAATTGTTGATACTTTCTTCACTATTTTAAAGAGGATGAGAGTATGTAGCTCATTGGTAGCATGTTTAAGACTCTTGACTCTTTACCTAGTACTATGGGGGAAAGAGGATGGTGTGTGTGTGTGTCTGTCCACGTACATGCCCATGTATGTACATGCAGAGACCAGAGCAGGACTTCGGGTGTCTTCCTCTAGCTCTCTGTCATAATGCCTGGAGACACCAGCAAGGGAGCTCTCAGGATCCTGCTGTCTCCAGGGCTACAGATGAACTTTATATCCAGTGCTTGCTTTGAGGGTTAGGAATCTGCTGATCCTCAGTTTTAGATTATCCATATTGAGACACTGTAGTCAGCATTGGGCTGTTAGTTTTAAGGTAAAAGCATTTTCTTGCCTTTACCTCACATTTTCCAGATATGTTTCTAAGGAATGAAGAGAAGGGCTAATGTTTTCAAATGACTGGGACATTCTGAAGCCAGTGAAGGTATGAATTTAAGAAGAGCTTGGGGAGTTTTTTCTCTTCCATTTGGGTCCTCAACAAACATTCAGAAAAACACTCTGGCAATGCTTGTAGAGCCAATATGTTCACCATGGAACCAGAGCTCTCATGTACTTACTTTCCATTATAATTAATGGGCCTATTTTTGTAATCAGAAACTGAATTTATTTTCTAGGAACTTTGAGAAGCCCAACCTTTTATTTAGTGATCTATATTGGCTACTTGTGCGTCACTGCTAGCACCATGTCAGATTCGTGGAATAAAAATATGCAACTCTTCATTGTGGCCTTTTATGAATAGGATTATCAGTAACAGGAAAATTCTTGATAAATAGCTAAATCTATTGTTTGATGAATAGAACAGTATTCCATGAGAGTGCAGGTTCACAGAAGTATGGTAGCAGACTAGCTTCATCTGGGCTCTTGCCGTGAATGTATGTTCTCTTGCCTCATCCAATACCTGCCGAAAAAGGCAATCAAGAGGTTTTCGTGGCCTAGTGTTTTTCAAGAAACCCTCCTGGTGGTTCCTATGATCACAAATATTTGAAAGACTTTAGAGAAAACTATAACTATAAACTATAACAACTCAAGATGATATTTCAATGCTGCAGAACCTCTGTTGTTCCTCCCCCACTCTTGTTCAAATGTGGGAGAACATGGTGTCTGATTCATAGGACGCATACCCTTGGAAAGCCTGTTACATTTCTCTAAACAAAGCATCACAGTGCTTATCATGTGAGGGAAGTTTCTGAGAAGTTCTTCAGTTAAGACAATAGTTTACTGCTTCACATACTAACATTTCTTAAAATTTCTTGATCATAGAACTTTAGTTTGGTGGTCCATATAGAAACTTCTCATGGAGTTTTGTGTAGGTGACTAGCCAAGAAACATATTGTTTGGATAAATGTGTGAAACTGAAAAACATAAAATTGTCATAGCCATGTATCTGTTATAGTGCTTTAGAAAGGTTAGTGAATTTCTGTATCTCTGCATGTTTTCAATATTATGGACCTACAAACTTTTATAAGCAACAAGTGGGAGGACAAAATTGATGTGCATTTGTATGTGTGTATTTTCATATGATATGTATGTACATATTATTTATGTCTATATATAAGTAATAATTAACAATTTTGCCTTCTTTACAATATGAATTAATCTTAGCTTCTTTTATAATATATTCTTTTGCAGGGAGGTTTAAGGGTTTTTATTTGAAAATTTCACGCACACACATATGTAACATATTTTGATCAATCTGTCCCATTCCCTCCCCTCCAATCCTTTCCATGCCCCACCACCACAGCTATTCCCTCTCAATTTCATCTGTTCTTTTTATGTACTATTATTATTATTATTAGACAATCTGTTTATTGCTTTATCCTTCTCACTAATCAGAAAATACTAATGACTTGTCATATTTTGTATCTTTTTAATAAATGTTATAAATAAAATACAATACTGACCACAATAATGTTAGGAAAACTGTATCAATCAAAGATGTTCTATGCTTTTGTGTATAATAAAAATGATTTATATATATTGCATTAGTATTTGAACATAATTTTCTGTTGTGCTAATTTTCAGAAGTTTTGTTTTTTATATGTTCTGAATGCTGGGACTAGATCCTGGGGCTTTTGGCATGCTGGCAAGTGCTCTCTACCACTGAGGATTGCTCTAGCCTTTGTTACTGCTAAATCATAATGTAGACCGTTTGTAATAAAAGAGAAGAATTAGTCTCTTGAGAGCTAGTTTCTTGACAGTTGAAGAGGAGAGAGCAAAGGTTATATGAAGTGAATTAGAAAAATGAGAGTAATATGTGTCTCTGCTTTTTTATGTTCTCCTCCACCTACTATAAATAATGCTAAGATGTGGTAGCAGCAATTGCTTAACAGTAATATCCAGTTCTCATAAGAAAGATGTCATTTTTAACATTATGTTTAAATAATTCGTCTAGGCATTTGATAATTTATATTACTTATATAATCAAAAGCTATATAGAATATAAACCATTACTTACAATAGAGAGCTAAGATGATACAAAATACCTGTAAATTATCAGGCTGTTTATAGCTAATTATAAGCAAGTATTTTAGTTTTATTGAAAAAAGTAATAAGATACATTTTTCATATGATATTATTTTATTTCCAAACCATATTAAATTTTTCCCAGTTCCTATGGTCATTCAAAAACCTACAAAGTATATGGAATTAGGAATTATTTGCAAACTAATATGATTTGATTTTTTTTTTTTTTTTGGTTTTTCGAGACAGGGTTTCTCTGTAGCTTTGGAGCCTGTCCTGGAACTAGCTCTTGTAGACCAGGCTAGTCTCGACTAATATGATTTGAAATAATTACAATCTAGTGCTCTTGGATTCCAGTTTAGCATTCTTTCCAGTAGAATCTGCATTCATATTGAAGCTTATTCCTTCTTAGTTTAGGAAAAATACATTGACAGTATGAATAGTTCGTTAGTTTTCTCTTGCTACTACAAAAACACCTTTAAAGAAGAAAAGATGTATTTTGTCTCACACTTTCAAGAGACTTTCAGAGGTTTTTGTCTGCTCTCTGTTCTCGGATCTTTTAAGTCCTGTGATAGGAAACTTGTAGCAAAGGAAGCCTGCCCACCTCATGGAAGCCAAGAAGAAAATATAGATAGATAGATAGATAGATAGATAGATAGATAGATAGATAGATAGATAGATAGATAAGAAGACAGGAGGAGAAAGCTTAAAAGGGAGATTGACTGATTGAGGTCTCAAAATTGACTTCTAGTAAACATTCCAAGTGATTACAATTGGACATAATATCCTAAAGTTTGTCACTTGCCAGTAGAGTTACCATCTTGGTGGTAAGATTATGACCCTTTCATGAATATTGCAGATCCAAACCAAAATAATCAGTTATAAATGGTTGATTCTCACAACAATGGCCATGTCATTGTACTTGGGTTTTTTTTTTGTTATGCTATTTCTAAAAGTATGCATTTCATTCAGTGTGTTCAGTTGCTCAGCCACTTATCATACGAGCCAGATTCTTGACATCAGTAAATGTCTGTAGCACCATATGTTTTAAAAGTTGTGGAAAATAACTAAATGATAAATTGAAGAGTAGATATGTATATGTTACTGATGTATTTACATGATGTAACCACCTCCTCATTAATATCTGAAAATCACAAAGTTCACAGAACTATGCTTTTGGTGGGGGAAGGCTTTTGTGAGATAGTGTGAGTGTTTTATTTGAGTTGTCATTTGCCTCTGCTCTTACAGGAATGGAATACTTCAGAAGAACAATCTGTACTGTCTTTTCAAAATGAGATTGAACTTTTGTCCCCTTTGGAGTTTTTCTCCACTTTGTGAAAATGTTGAACCTTCAGCACTCAAACACTTACGATCAGAGTAAGCCTACACAGAATGAAAACAATGTTCTTCCCTTAGGGTGGTAAGAATGGTCACAAAGTGCCACTCTTTCCCCACTGGTTCTCTCTCTCAGCAGTTTTTCTGGGCTGTTCCTTTTGCACGGCATTGTGGCTTGTGCTTAAGCTCAAGCTCCCATGACCCAGCTCCTAAAAATTTAACATAGTTTCTCCCTTTCAAACTGGCAAAGAGCTAAAATGGTGTTGAAAGAGGACTAATCATTCCACTTTAGGACAGGTGGAAGACTAGTTTTGGTTTCAGTGACAGACTAGTTGTTGCATGTTTTTGTGTCCCCTCCCTTATAAACGTGTGTGTGTGTGTGTGTGTGTTGGATGTGTATGTACATGTGGAGGCTAGAAGGTGATGTCCTGTGTCTTTCTCTATCATTCTCTACCTTAATTTTGAGACAGAATCCTTTTTTATGAACCTGGGGTCCATGCTTTGAAAGAATGGCTGGTGAGCAAACTCTGGAGATGCACCTGATCCACTTCCCTAGCACTGAGGTCATAGAAAAATGGGTTTCCTTGTGCCATTTTCATAAATATGTATCATTATACTTTTTCTTGTTTGCTTCCTCCCTCTGTCCTGTCCTATTCTCCATGTCATGGCTGGTCCCTTTGTTGCCACAAATGGTCCTGCCATCTGTTTTCATGCCACTCTTACTCCTTTACACTCCTGTTTTCCCCTATCCTCTCCTTTTAGATCTCTTCCTCACCTGCCATGGTGTTGGCAGAAGCTGCTTGTTTGTTTCCCAGCCACGCAGACCAAAAATAATCACACAGAAACTGTATAAATTGTAATATTGTTTGACCAATAGCTTACACATATTTCTAGCTAGCTCTTACATCTTAAATTAACCAATTTCTATTATTTTACATTTTACCATGGGGATCGTGGTTTATTGGTAAGGTTCCAGGGTATCTTTCTCCTTTGGTGGCTATATGTCATCTCCCTGACTCCACCTTCTTTCCTCCTCTATTTGCTTGGAATTCCCGCCTTCCTGTATTCTGCCTTGCCATAGGCCAAAGCAACTTTATTCATTAACCAATAAAAGCAACACATGCAGAAGGACTTCCCACACCATCATGATTCACTTCTCAAAGAAATAAATGTAACTATTTAATAATTATTTCAAAAATTGTTCAATAACCTTTGCCATTTGATGCTCAAATTAAAATTTCTTTGATATTATATTTTATCTCAGTCACAATGGTTTTTGTCAAGAAAACAAGTTCTGGTGATAATGACAAAAACCAAGAAAATGTATACACTGCTGGTGTCAATGTGAACTAGGCAGGTATTATTGAATTCAGGTTTTCGCATTGTGAAAAGTACCACCCCATTACAAGGGCACCAGTCTTCTTCCAAACCTTTAAATTGACTTCAGGAGTAAAGTTGATAGATTTTAAACATAGCTAATTCTCTCTGTTCTTTGCTTTGCGTAATTTTTCTCCTTGTTTGGGATTTGGATATAGGCATCTTTTGGCAACAATCATATTTCAACTTCTTCTCTGTAAAGGCATGAGACATTTATGATTGAAGGATTGATTTAAAATAGGAAACCTCCCTTAATGCCTTTATTTTACATAAACTAACCCATATTGTAGTTACATTGTGTAGAGAGCCTTGTTTAGGTCTTTGACTAGTAGGAACAGTTTCATCATTGTCAAATATTAACAGCTCACCTAAAACAGCAGTGAGTTTAATAAGAGTGCTGTGCTTACTGAACTAGAGTTGGAGAAGATCGTTTTAAAACACACTATTTAAAAAGTTATGGCAGCAGTACCATTTAGAACTTCTTGTCAATTCAGTTTATATCTCTGAGACACAGATCTCTGAATTCGGCTGAAATTGAGGAAAGTTGATGGATGTTAAGGCAACAAAATAATTTTCTTGTTTTCATATCTACAGAACAAAAGACGGAATTGACCTAAGTTTTAGATGAATTTCAGATACATTTTGCTGAAAATACCATTTTATTGGAATATACCACAGTTGGGGTTTGGAGTTTTATTTTGGAATTTGTATGCTACTCTAAACTGCCTTGACTCTAGATCTTACAGTTTTAAATAAATATTAAATAATGGACTTAGAATAGATATACATAAATATATATGAAATAACTAACAAAATGTGCCTTGGTGCATGCTGCCAAGCATTTTAGAGGTGGTCCGTGTCACCAGATAAAATTTCCTGCTTAGAAATTGCATTTTTTTATTAGTTGGGAGTACGATAGGAGTGTGTGGAGAATAATAATTTTAATGTGAATGTATTTGTCTCTTTTTGAGTTTTGTAACATGATCTCACACTTAAAAACTTAGCAACAACCTGTAAATATTTTGATACTATGCTCTTAAAATTCATTATCTAAAGGAATATTCATTTTTAGCACAAGAACAACTGATTTTTATCTTGATGTCCGTAATTTTAAATGCAATCTTAAGTCTGTAATTGTATGTACCCATTATACAACATTTGTGTGGATGGATAGGTAGCTGGGTTTTGAGACATAACTAGAAATTTATTCGCAACACACCAAGTGTTATAAAACAAACCTGTTTAAGTCTGAACAATAGTCAGCATTTTTCTCATCTTATGCTCTATTTCCATATTTGGAAGATATTTATCTAAATTAAATCCTTGTGTGAAACCTATTTTACATAGAGGCAAGAAATTTAATTTTGCTGAATGGAAACCCCAAAGTTTAAGCATAGCCTATAACTAAGCCCCATAGGAATGGAGAGAATTGCCAAATACCTTCCTACTTCCTGAGTTTTAGTACACTTAAAACTCACTTGAGACCTTTAAGTTATGGAAAACCTGGAGTAACTGGCTTGATTCCAGGGGAGAGAAGTCCCAATGTAGGAAAGCCAGTTGGACAGAGGTGACTTGAAGTTGTTATTTGAAAAGTTGCCTGAGGAAGCCTTAAAACAAAACAAAGACACAGCAGGCATGGCAAAATTCCTGATGAAGCTAACAGCTTCTGAGAGGCCTTGGGAAGATGATAGTGGGATGTTATTTTGTAGCAATTATAGTAAAACATGACCATCTTGTTAGCTTTGAGGAGATCGAGTCTAGGCAAAAGAACAAACAACATCAAAAAAAGAAAAAAAGATATTGCAATGGAAAAGCTCTTTTTCAATTTAGGAGAGAAATGAAAATGAAAACAAAACCAAAAACAGCAACCAGAAAACAACCTTGTCCTATGCAGTGTCATGCGTTCTAGTTTGAGCTTCAGTTTCTTTATCTGTAGCATTAGAAAGATGAATTTGATGGGATTTTCAGGAGGCACTCTATAGAGAGATGGTATCGGGCATTTGATGCAATGTGGTAGATTTTAATAATTAAAATGTTCTAAAATACTGAGTGAACAAGAGTGAGCACATTTCTTTACTGTAGGCCATATGAGACCCTTGTATATTTTCATTCTGAGAGAGGAATACATGATGCCATTTCTTCCAACTATTTCATCAGAACTCGTTGCACCTCATGCCTAGTCAGTAGTAAACATTCTGGCAAATGCTGGACTAAAAGATTTTCAGGGGTCTTTCCAGTTTTGTCAGTTAATGTTTATGTTATATGTCCATTAATGTATAAAGTTCCCCAGCATCATATAATTTCATTCATTTAGAGTTTACTAATTCTGATTTTTTATAATTCCACTCTAAGAGTCTATATTACTAATGAATAAAAATAAATTCAGGACTGTGACTATCAATTGATTATTAAATTGATTGCCACTTCTGTGATATATATTTATATTCAGTAATGTGAACTGATGTGAACCTCTTACATTTTCTGGAACATATTATTTTGTTCATTAGAATTAGTTATGGCCTTGACTTTTCCTTTGTTTTAATAGGAGTAATCAAGCATTGACTGAAAAAGCTATTTCAATTTTGTGTTTTAAGTATGCAAATGCATAAATTTTATGTGGTTATATATAGTTACATGACACTAATCACTCATTTTCCTGGACATTAATAGATGACTTCTGCTTGAATTTGAGTATTCAACAGACAGAAGTAAGAAAGAAAAAGTCAGCCTCTCTGTTTAACTTCTTCCAAGCCCACAAATAAAAAAGAAAGCCTTAAAAATATAAAAGCCTCGTTTGCATGCAGTATTGTGTGTGCTTGGTAGTATAGCTCAAAAGTAGAGCGCTCTGCAGGAGGCCCAGATTCCTGTCACTTACCATGTGCCTTCTCATCTTAACCTGAAGAGGGAGCTCCAATAGGCATTGTGGTCACTTATATATAAATAAGTAAGTGCACAGTTTTGCCTCCGTGGCTTGGAAGGTGGAGTTGCTGACAGAGTAAGTGATTGGTGTGAAGCTGTGATGGGAGGAGCTATGGAGTGAACAAATTGCCTGCTCCCACAGTCAACTTCCTTCAGTTCCTTGCAGCTGGACAGGTAAGCTGGAGCTTAGCATTCCTTCTGGGTGACTGGTGTACTGATCCTGGGCTGATGGGTCCCATAAGAGGGAGCTCCTCCGGGCCTTTTGGTAAAGTGAGTAAAAGGGATTTGGGAGGGTTTGACTTTATTTAATTCGTTCGTTCACAGCATAGAGGGAATGTGGAGAAAGTTACCAGATAAAATGTTGAATGGAGTATACTTACACTTAGATCGCTTATCTAAAAGTCAAACTAAATTAGGAGTCTTGTATTTTTATTTGATAAATTTAACATCTCTAGGTAGGATTCCAAGCAAAAGCCTTAGCGGGATAGAAAGGTACAAGCAGCTGGTGCTCTTTTTGTCCTGGCTTCCTAATTGCTGAACGGGGTAGATGCTGAACGGGGTGTCTGGACAAAGAAATAAAGGAGCCGGAGTGCAGTAGATTCGGCTGCTGGGCAGAGACAGACACCCTTTATATTGTTTCATAACAAAGTCTATGTAGTAAGTAGCCGTTTGATTGCATGGATTTGTTTTTGCGGGTAATGCACTAAGTTTTCTTTATTTAATGGCATTTTGTTAGCTGTAACCAGATGCTGAAAGCCAGCTTCTTTGAATACTTATCACCAGAAGTGCCTTCTGAAGCTTCTGATAACTTGGCACCAATGTGTTTATCTTAAGAATTTAGTTTAATTCTGGCTATTTTTTAAAATGGAAATGATTCATTCACAAGAAGTTTATTAATCCAGTTAAAATTATATTAAAATGATTGAAGGTATTTGGTTAAAGCAGGGGTAAAGACTATATGTGGCGTGGGAGGAGGTGGCACAGAAGTAGATTTGGGATATTGGTGAGGTCAGCTTACATTGCTTGTGGACGATAAGTAGGGTTTCTTTTTTTTACTGTTATTTACTCTTTGAAATTTTTCAAAGAAAAAAAATTCAAGGCCGTGATTATTCAAAAGTAAATAATGTGAACTAAGATGAATTTGAGCGAAATGTATTTCTTTAAAGTTAGTATTTACAGTAGAAAGCCACAAGAAGGTTCTACGTGCTGTGCTTCTCCTAAAGCCATGTATTCCACCTTTGTCTAAGTAGCTTAGGGGAATTTGACCTACAGCATATTCTGAGAAATTCTGGGTAGGGGTGGGGCAGGCAGAGAAGCACTTTGCTGTAAACTGACCCTAGAAATACAGAGCTCCCCTTGGACAGGACCAGGTGCTGATTAGATACAGATCAATGGCTGGATTTTTGTTGTTGTTGTTTTTGTTCATCCAATGTGGTGGGGCTATATTCTGGGGGGATCTTGAGACTCCTGGAATTAAAACTAGGGGTCATGTCTGTGTGACTCATGGATTCGTGTCACTTCTGGTTCAGTTATACTAAATTACTAGAGTGTTTCAACCATGATGATCATATATTCCTCAGGGTTCACAATCATGGCAGAAAACTTATATACTGGCTATTTTCGAAACCGAAATGAAGTATTAGTTTATTTAGAAAATTCAACTAGGAGTCTCATGTGTTGATTATTCTCTTTCTTGGAGAAAGAAGGATCTCATAAAAGGCAATAGAAAAGAGAGCAAGGAGAAGTTTTAAGTGTGGTGCTCTATAAAATTGTTAGGCCAAAGTTTTGCAAACTTGTGTGGCCACTATTCACCAGACACAGATACATCCCTGGGGGAATTCAAAGATGAGGAAGATAGAGTTCTTCCCAGAGACAGACTAAAAGTCTAGTCAAGGAGATAGGCATGCAAACAATTTATTGATGTATTTAATGATAAGTGCTTAGGCAATGCTGAGTATACAGTTGGAGGCACAAAAGCGGGAGAGATAAGGGAGCATTGGGGGTGGGGAGAAGGCTTCAGGGACAATCCTCCAGACCCAGTCATTCGAACAGACTCCATATTGGGTAGTGAGAATGTGGAAGTTTGACTTTTGTGCTTACTAAGCTGCTTGTGAATTAGGACAAATGCCTTCACCCATTCGGCCTTCATTTTCTTTCTCTGCCAGATAGGGGTACACATGATGTTCCTTCAAGTCTGGTTCAACCCTAAAATGTTTCAGTTCTCAGAATCAAATTATCTTAGTGAGCTCTCCTAGAACAACAGACAATTGTTGAGCTTAATCCTCCCTTCGTTCTTTGGAGGTCACAGCTACAAAGCTCTCTTGAAGAAGATAGGCAAGAAAATTCTACTCTCTTCCCAGAGTCTTGCCTTTTCAGATTTGATAGCTGGCTGCATGGAAGCCATGATTGTCCTGAGAAATGTACCTTTGAGTTGTTTCAAGAAAGAGGATTCTAATAGTATGAAGAAGGGGATGTTGACTGTAATTCAGAGAAGCACTTAGCTGGCCCTTTCCTTGGTTGTTTGTGTTCAGCTTCATTCTTTTTGCCTTCAACATATTTTTTTTTGAAATGGTTTGTTAAAAACTTCTCTTTCCAGTTTTCTTACCAGCACTTCAGTTGTATAATAAAGGTGGTATGCAGCACAGTTAAGGATACTGTTAGTACGAGACATCAGTACTGACTGGTGATAAGCTATTGGGAAGAGAAAATTGCACAGATTATCCCTATTATCTGAAAACCAGAACTCCAAGAGAAAGAAAGTGGGGATTTGTTAATTGTTGATAGTTGGCTAACACTCAGCTTGGGTTGATGTTGACTCTCCTTTTGTCCTTTCAGATACTTCCTAGATTTCAGTAGGTCTGTGATGGTTGCAGAAAGCCGACATCCTAATGCCTGGGAAGTGCAAATTCTATATACATTCCTACATCCTCTGAGAAGCCAAATCTGTGAGCACACAGATGTTAGAGTGAGACATCATAGATCAGGACATTTTTCCTTCTTTTACTACATGATTATTAAAACAGAATAACTATTTTTCTTCTTGAACAAATTATATATGTGGTGTGTTTAACATTTAATTTTTAGCTTCTGTGTTTGGCAATAAGATTATGTTTTTGAAAAGGTAATTCAGGTGTAATCGTATTTGAGAGGTTATTGTCATCCCCACCCCCACAAATCCAAATGTATATGAAGAAGGAAGTTATTCTATAAACAGCTTTCTTGTTAAAGATGCAGTAACTGACAGAGGGTAGTTTTCAGCTTCCTAGGGTCCTTTTCTTATTTTGATAGAAGGCAGGACATTCTCATGAACATAAAAAGTACTTTTCATAGGTTTTTTTTCTACCAACTACATAGTATTCTTTTAGCTGACAGACTCTCTCATAACTCCCCAGACTTAGGTAGGATTTGAATCATTACAATGCTACTTTTCTTTCTCCGTTAAAGGCTTTCTATTCACTTGTGAAAAGCCTGAAGGTACGGAAAAGGCAATAGATTGAATTTGGGAGGTTTTATAATGCTCTGCAAGTTCCTCCTTTGTCTGCTATCAACTTTTTGATGTGGATGTAGTTCACAGATGTCATCAGCCATTCCCTCTCCCTGCTGCTTTTTGGTTGCATTTTCTAAGGCAGTAGGTGGGGAAAGAGGTAGCTGGAAGATTCATCAGTGTGGGAGTACTTATTTCAGCAGAGAACTACTTCTAGAATCATTGTGCTAGGTGCTTAACTTAATAACATAATGACAACCAGGGGAGAATAACGTGTTTTTAAGGTCAAAAGAAAGTGGGAAAAGAGGGAAATTGAGGCAAGCATAAATGAGCTCACTCTCTAACTCCTTTATTTAAAATAAGTCACTGTGTATGGCTAAGGGCGTGGGGAAGATCGACTTAAATGTCTTGGCCACCCACCCTTAGCTGCTGTTTTTAGGATAAAATCTCTTAGGCCAAAGAATGTTTTCTCCTAATGTTTATGACTTCAGGACATGGTCTAATACTTACCTAATACATGACAACTCTGACCCTCTGGGTCTAGATAAGAATACAGAGGGCTTGGGACACCAGTGACTTGGCTGTGGAATTTGAGGTTTATTTTTCAAAGTCACGATTGATACTGGTTTATTATGAATCCATTGTGAAAGTTTGTAGTGTGGCCCACTCATACTTAGTAGTCCCAGGGACATGATGGGAACCTTTGTAATCTGTAGTCATTGTTTCCCAAAGAACTGCAACAGTCTTTTGAGACAGTCCCCATCCACATCCTATCCTGTAGATACATGATTTGCCAAAGCCATTTTATTGCTAAGAATGAAAAACAAGGGTTACCAAATTCATAATCTACATTTATATCTCCCATCATGTCAATTACAATATTTAAACCTGTAACTTAATTTGGGATTCTTGAAGAAAGAATGAACCTGATCTAGAGGTTTATTATCACCAAATGATCTGCATATGATATATTACCCTGAATCCTGAGGTGGGTTCTAAAAACTATATGAGGCGCTTGGTTTTCCTTTCTACCAGTATATTCCACAGATAACGTAGATATTAAATTACAAGGTATCCTCATCTATTATTTTGTTAGAAAAAAATGTAGATTTTGTATTTTATAAGATTTTTTTTAACACAAGTAGCAGTCTGGTAAGGTAGTATTGCTATGTATTTGCATTGTTACAGAATTAAATTATGGATTCTGTCATTCAAAAAAAGAATGCTTTATAAATCAAGTAAAATGTCATAACTAAGACAAATAAGTTTTTGTTTTTTTAATTTCATGCTACGTCATATCCCATGCTTTGGTTTTATAGCCCAACTTGATGTAATTTTTACACCATATTTTTCTTTTTGCTTTTTCTATTTCTGTGTACTGTTTTTTGTTTTGTTTTGTTTTGTTTTCTTTGTAAAAATCTCATTAGTTTCTGGGGGAAAAAGCTTGAGGAAAGTTACTATTTGTAATGAACATTAATATAAAATCATAAAGGCATGTTCAATTTTTTTCTTTCTGGGTTGGCAGAAAATGTGCCAGATACACTGCACTTCCTTCCTTCCTTTGTTCTTTCTTTCTTTTATTACAGTAAATGTAAATGATGTTAAAATTCTGTTACTTTTAGCAAATGCTAAAATCCCAACTAGTCCCCTTTCTTTCCGTTTAAAAGGCATTCTACTGTTTGAAATTCTGAATATAAAAGACGTATTTGTTTTTTTCTCTTTTGCAGAGGTGTTACAAATCATATTCCATAGTTACATAATACTAATTGTCTTAAGCTATCTAGGCTTTGCAACCCAAGACAATCCTGCTCAGCAGCTGCCTGATTTCTTTTCCTCACTGCTGCTATGTAACTGCCCCAAACCAAATTGATGCAATATCCCCGAATGGGAGTATGCAGCAAGATGAGAGATAGGCAAAGGTCGGGAGTAAGTTATTTCCACCTGGTTAGAGGGCAAGAGCCCCAAATGCAGCTGCAGCTGCTGATGGAAAGGACTGAAATTCAGAAGAGAAGTCAGAGATAGATTGAGATTTAAGATCTGGACAATTACAGGGCTGCCTGCAACTTGAAACAATTCCATTTCTTTGGGAAAATGAGATGGGAGAAGAGAACAGGATTTAGCCTGAGCCTTGGGGAAATCTTTGCTGTTGGGGTCTGGAAGGAGTAGCAGAAAGGCTGAAGTAGAAGTAGAAACTGTCATGTCCATGAAGGAAGTCACCAAGTGCTATGCATCTTCTAGGCTTTGGATTTTTGAGCCAGATAGCCTTAGTTATGTTGCTGGAAGGTGATGGGTCTTTGTACTGTAATCCCTGTGACTCTTATAGCCTTTAAGAGAGGTACAGTAGATATGAAATGATGTTCGTGGTTTTTGGGGGGGAAAGACCCCTGAGATTGTGATTTTTAGTGTAGGTGAAAATTTCCTTACAGTTCGTATATGTGTTGAAGTTGTAGAACTTTCCCTAAGCTACTTGTATGAACTTAGGCAAATCATCTTAATAACATTTCTAACTCTTAGTATGTATAATTTCTTCATTTTCCGATATTTAACAATAAAATGTAAAGATATATATTATTAGATTTTATAAGTTAATTTAATTTAGTTAAAAATAAGTTTACCAGTGGAAGAAACAAAAGGACAAATGATAGAAAGCAATAAGTTTACTCTCAATTTTTCACATTAGGTTTTAGGTTCTACTCAATCATAAATATGTGCAATTATCATTCATATATATATATATATATGAATTAATGAGGACTCTTCAAGAAAAGAGCAGCCACAGTGCATTCAAGTTTGTAGCTCGGTAAACATTTTGAAATACACCATGTTTCTCAGTGAAATTGTAGAAATGTCTTCATAGAGAGATACTGAAATATGAGTAAATGAATGCATGTACCATTTAGGTGTTCCAAATAAGTAAAATGCATAGGATGTATTGAACAAAATCTCTTGGTGAGCTAATTCATTTTTCTCCTGGGAATTCAAGTAGTCTAGCAACTTGCATTCTTCGGTCCAAAATGAAAAGGTTGCTTTTTTTTTTCTCCCTTCATCTTCCTCCTCAGATAACTTCATGCACTGTAAAGAATCAACATCTGTGGGAAAAATGTTTTACTTGCAGTTGTGCTTATCTTAAAAGACATATGGTGGATTTAGTAATCCAAACAGGATAGTTGTTAGTTTCTTCATGTAAAGGTCATAGTCAAATACAGTGATAGGTCATATTAAGACATTGTAATAAACAACTTGTCCAGTGACACTACCACATAATCGGCAGCTGAGTCAGCATTTAAGTGACATCAAAGGCATGTGGGATTTTGCATTTGTTTTTTTTTTTAAATAGGCCCCACTCTGTAGCCTAAGTTAGCTTCAAATTCATGGGAGTCCTGGTGCCCCTGTCTCCACAATGCTGAGATTGCAGACATAAACCACTATGAATGGTTCAATGGAATTCAAATACTAGCCTGTCTTGAAAGTGCTTAATCTATGAATAAAAAATTGGATCCAAGATATACTTTAGTTTTAAGTATTTAAATGCTGCTAGAACCTGAAGAGCAATGTGACTGCCAGGCATACAGAGTTATTCTCAGATTACCAAAACTTCATTGGATTCAAGGATTTTTTTTATATTATAAGGCTTTGAGGAAATAAAAAGCTTTGGAGCCTAGAATGTCCGAGGTAATAAAGTCCAGAATTTATATACTTGTGCATAATACTTAAATATACTCCCTGAATTTTCTTAATTAGTTTTACATATGGATCCAGATCCCAATTCTAAAACAAATAATTTTACATCTCTTACTGAAAGATTTTTATTTAACTTTTTAATTTATACTTACATTTTATGACATAATTTTCCTAATACTTTATGTGCTAAATATGATATGATGCATATCAAAGTAAAGCAAAAGAGAGCAACTAAGAGAGTTGTGGAATCAGACCAACTAAATTTTCATTCCAGTTCATTTTTTAGCAGCTATGTATGTGTCCATAGGCATATCACTTCATTTCTCCTAGTCTCAGTTTCTTTTGCTGGGAGATGAAAATGTAAGAGTATCAGTTTTACAGGACAGGAAGGAAAAGTAAATGAGTGACTTCATGGATAGTGCTTGTGACTGTGGCTTCTAAGAGTTCAAAAGCTTCTAATATTTCTTTAGTCATATCAGAATTTTAGAAATACTAAAGAAAAATTTGTCTAAATTTTTGCTATAAGGGTCGGTGCACTCGAGGGAACTGCAAGTACCTACACCCCCCACCCCATTTAAAGTCGCAGCTGGAAATTAATGGGAGGAACAATCTGATTCAACAGAAGACTGCCGCAGCCATGTTCGCCCAGCAGATGCAGCTTATGCTCCAGAACGCTCAGATGTCATCTCTTGTAAGTTGCGGCAGAGTCTTTGCAAACTGCCAGTGTATGTGGGGTATTCTGATTGCTGTATGACTGTTTTCATAATGCTGGGTGCTGCTGCTCACCAGCTCCATGTCTGTTGTCAAAGCACGCATGCTTACATTGGAATACCTCTGCAGGGCCTTTGGAAAGTAAATTACTACTAGATTTATGGCAATGCTTATGTGGTAATTGCCAGTTCAGAGCTGTTCATATGAAGGAAGCAATCAGGTGTGTTGGATTGAAAACTTAGTTGCATTTATAGAGGGTTTGAGTTTCTAAAAGTAGATTTAAAGAAAAGGAGAACTGTAAAATGAGGAAGATATTACACTGAAACCTTTGACTTGTAGGACATTAATTCAAACAAATTTCTCTTATTTGGTAATTTTGTTATTTGTTGCTTTGTTGTTAATTGTGAGGTGAAGTTTCACTATAGTTCAAACACAACATCCTCCGGCTTCAGTATCTCAAACACTGGGATTTATAAAAATGTGCCACAATGCCTAGTTTTGTAATTACTTTTAAATAAATTCTCTTTTTAAATAATTTTTAGATTTAGAAAAATTTCAAAAACATAACATTTTATTTCTTACCCAGACTTATTTCTTTCTTAACTTTTGTGAGGTGCTAGAGATTGAACTCAGTGATTTGAACACATTAGGCAGCAGCTCTGCTACTGAGCTGTACATCTAACTTTACACTTTGATTTTCAACAGTGAGGATAATGAAATCTAAGGCCTTGTGCATGCTATACAAGCACAATACTACTGAGCTGTATTCTCCTCATATATGATTAATATCTTATATTGCCATTATAGATGCATCAGAACCAAGAAGCTGGTATCCAAGTAGTATTATTATATAAACTCGAAGTTTTATTCAGATTTCACTAGGTTTTCCATTAATGTGCTCGTTCTATTTCAGTGTCCAATCTAGTAGGTAACAGTGCATTTATTTGAATTGTTACCCTTCTGTCCTGTGGTCTGTTACTATTTCTCCATTGTTTCCTATTTTCTATGAGCTTGACATTTAAAAATGTAATTAAACTCCATCTATTCACATTATGCTTTTGAGAATTAATCTTGTTCTGACACCTTAAAATATAAATTTGTGTTTTAGTCTGGCAACTCTCCGTGGAAATTGAAAACTGCCTCCTCTCTGTTATAGTTCTTCACGTCTCCAGATTAACTCGGTGGTTTCTCATTCAAATTCTACCTATGCTTCCTTTTAACCATTAACAAGACCAATTTGAAAGGACCGTGCTTCCTTTGTTACCCATTCATCAGTGGCTGTCCCTGAAAGTTGAAAGTTGTCTGTAGTATATAGATGCAGTGAAAATATGGGAGTGGGACAACCTGGTCTCAGTAAAGTTTATCTAATTACAAAATAGATTTAGATTTCAAGGAGCAGAATGTTGATGTGGTCTTCTAGCTGGCATATCTGTTTATGTAAGTCCAACCACAGGAAGCTGTTGAGTACTTGATGCTTTTCCTTGTTTTTCTCGAAACTCTTGTTTCAAGAATATCTAGACAGATTAAGGTAATCTTAATCACCATCAGTTTGCCAGATATATTTGCCTTTTAACTCAGTGCGGATAATTGCATTGATCAATTAATCCTCATATAACCAATGAGCTCTTTGAAGAGCACTTAACCTTCAGTCATACTTTACATGGCCGAAGTACTTGTTGAACTCTTCTGGGCTTTTATGTAGTGAAGGATCACAATTCCTCCTAACTGACTATGTGGGAAGATACAGGAAATCACAGAAAAGTAGACATATTTGTGAACCCCAAAAATGTGAATACATGGGAATAAACAAAAGAAATATTTTCTACTATTTTTCCACTTTATTGTGGTACAATTCACAAAGTGTGTGTACTAAAGGTATAAATGTGATGACTTACACATATAATACATATATGCCTTTTTTATAAAATGAGACAACATGGACTAACCTAAACGATAATGTGCCATGTGGGACAGGTCAGATTGAGAATGACAAATTATGCATAGTTTCACTTATATGTAGAATTTTTAAAGTGTTGAACTCATAAGAACAGAGAATAGATTATTAATAGAGGCTTTGGATGGGGGTGGGAATATTGGTCAAAATTTGACTATGGCAAAGAATTATTTAATTAACTATTACTAGTCTCAGGCTCTTATGGGAATGAGAAAGAAATGTAGCAAGATTTTTCTAACACTTGAGCCCAATATATTCTATAGTGCCGTAGCAGATATTTTTCTTTTATTGCTTTATAAATAATACCATTCAAAATTTCCACTTCCTCCCCTCCTCCCATTTCCCTCCCACTCTCCCAC
>JAQHUG010000341.1:889430-927839 GCA_028555095.1 Dicrostonyx torquatus | reverse complement strand
GCTGAGTAGAACTCTAATGTGTATATGTTCCACACTTTCTTTATCCATTCTTCCATTGAGGGGCATCTAGGTTGTTTCCAGGTTCTAGCTATTACAAATAATGCCGTAGTAGATATTTTTCAAAGGTCAAGGACTTTAGAGCTTGTTGGTTTTCGGCTGCTAGCTAGCTTAGACCCGAAATAATCACACAGAAACTGCATTAATTAAATCACTGCTTGGCCCATTAGCTCTAGCTTCTTATTGGCTAATTCTTACATACTAATTTAACCCATTTCCATTAATCTGTGTATTGCCACGTGACAGTGGCTTACCGGCAAAGTTTCAGCATGTCTGACTCTGGCGGCAGCTCCATGGCATCTCTCTGACCCTGCCTCCTTTCTCGCATGCTATAGGTCAAGACAGTTCTTTATTCATTAACCACTAAAGGCAACACATAGAGAGAAGGACTCCCATACCATAGAGCCCCAGTCAAATGCCCTGTTTCATGGGATCAGAGAGCCAGGCATAGGGTAAAGTATGGGCAAGAAAGAAAGACAGCAAGGCAGCAGTGGCACATACCTTTAATCCCAGCACTCAGAAAACAGAGGCAGGCAGATCTCTGTGGGTTCGAGGCCAGCCTGGTCTCCAGAGTGAGTTCCAAGACAGCCAGGGCTGTTGCACAGAGAAACCCTGTCTCCAAAAACCAAAGGAGACCCTCTCTGTTCCTACTCTTGTGTAATGTTTATAGTGACTTCTACTGGGCAAATTAGGAGTGTTCTTTTAAAGGAAATAAGGAGGACAATCATTGAATTTTGAAAGTTCTTCTGTTTTGCTTTCTAATCTGATTCTCCATGAGTGTGTTAATAGGCAATATTTCCTTTTTTTCTTTAGTGGGGGTAATTTCAGATCTCAGGCCTGAGAAGGCAACTGATATAACTCACCAGAGTATAATTTATTTTGTGGCATGGTACATTATATAAGTATTACAAAGAAGACCCCCCCAGGGAACAATTAGAATTTTCCTATCTCATAATTTTTAATGGTAGCTGTTGTGATATAATAAGTTAATATAGATTAATTTCTGCAACTATTATGTGCATAAAAATCTAATACTGAGACAGTTGCTATGCTCCTCATATGATCTAGGAAGTTGCTTTTGTAGATCTCTTGTAATTGAGCTAATGTGTGTAATTTTAAGTGAAATTTACTAGTCTCATTTGGAAAAAAAAGCCTTTAAAATAAATCCTGATCTCAATATTACAGAGATAATGTGTAATTTTGTTTAATTTCTGTGGTACCTACTTTTCCTATGAACTGCTCTGTTATCTTTTTTAATCACCCCCTTACTAATAATTTGATACTTGTCCTTGGAACAAATTTTACTTAAAATTCTTCAGACCTCTGTTTGTGTGATAGCATATTAATAACCATTTGCATCACTGGCTTGAACCGCAGGTCTTTCCACAAAGCATACTTTGATTTGTTTCTAGGATACCAGGAGAGCGCATCTGCCTTTTGAAAATTGAATATAGCTTGCTTATTATAAGCTCCTAAATAAAGGGAATGTCACCCTAGAAAGAATGAGAGCAAGAGAACAGATTCTGTTCAGTGTAACTGCACAATGAATAAAAACCACACTTTACCAATTTAAGTGGAATGATTGATATAGCAGGCAAGTTTGTCTGCACTGACACTTGCTATTGTAAAGATCTATCTTTGAAAGTGTTTTCTTCATTTTATTAAGTTTACCAGGTAGAGCAAACAATGTGGCTCCCTAGCATTTTCCAGTGCATTTAAAAAGCCATTGTTTTTGATTCTCATATTCCAGTTGCATTATCAGGAGACAAAAGAACACTGTAGAAGAATAGTAAGAAAGTAGAAACACTAGAAAACTCTCAAAGCAAAAATTTTAAAGATATGAAGAATTTTAGTGATAAGAAAGGATTTTCACTACTAAAGATGATGATGCATGTATATCTATAAAATAAATATGATACTGTAAGACCATACATAGATGGGGGGGTGGGGGTAGGTAGAGGAAATGGAAGGAGGGGAGGGAGTGGGAAGCTGGGATTGGTGTGTAAAATGAAAACAGATAGTTTGTTTTCTTTGTAAAAAATAAAATAGAATAAATTATATATTAAAAAAAGTTTGTCACCGGGATGGCTACCAGGAGACCATCTGTGAAAAACTAAGGAATGCTCAATATTAATTTAAGTTATTCACGTACTCTTTTAAATATCCAGTGGATACTATTTACAGTAGTAATACACTAACCTAGAAACACAGTTTGTAGTAAGTTATATATTTTACCATATGACCTCATTCATATATGGAGTCATCAAAAGCTGTTCTCATAGAATTAGAGAATAGAATAGTTGTTACTAGGAAAGGTAGTAGAGAGAACAGATGAAGGAGGAGAGAGGTGAGTCAGTGGTTATAATTTTACAATTAGATGGAAAGTATGCTATTTGTATGTTTTATATACATGCAGTGTACAATATGACACAATTGAATAATTCATGCCACAAAGTATATCTAAATATGTCTAATTATGTGTAATTTAAAAATAGGCAGATACATAGCTTGATCTGTTACATCACAAAACTATTTTATGAAACTCTTCATTTCTTAGCCTCTGGTACTATCTAGCTAATTGGAATTGGTACTACTAACTAGTAACCAATAAAAAATGCACATACATGTGAAACATACACGTATGCACGTGGGTATAAGATACCTTGTTCTTTTCAAACTGATTGTTCTAACATGTCACATATTTCTCGAAAATGGGAATATCTGTTTGCCTAAAATCTTTCTTAATTGAAAAACTGGTAGAGTCATTCATTCAGTCTACCACTACTTTTTAAACTACTTTTGTTTCTTTTGCTCTCTAATTTTTGAATTGGGATTTTTGAATTTGGTAAATCAAAATCAACTAGTGGCTTAGGAATCTTTTTTCATTCACCTTAGTAAATATTTATTGGTCCATATACTCTGTACCAGGCATTAGACAGATTATGAGTGGAACAAAAGCTGAATGTTTATCTGTATCTTTTAAGTGAGGTATTGAATAAGTATTTCTGATTCTTGCCAAATTCTCCATACGTTTATATCCTTGGGCTATTCTTTTTCTACAATGGCATTATCTTTCTAATAACCATGCAAGATTATGTCTTTGCTTCTATTATTTTATTGTTGGATTGGCTTTGTCCAAAACTTAGTAATAGGAACTGTTAGTACTCTTTCATATATTGGTCTTGCATTGAAATTTTTATAAATACTGTGGGTTCTTTGCTCATCTTAGCTCTTTCCATTCCTCAGGGGAAAAAAACTTTGTGTCTTGTTTCATACTCTGTTAAAACCAAGTAATAATTTAATTTTAAAAAAATATTTCTTTCAGGTTTCATTCACATACAAAAAATACCTGTATACGTTCAATATACAGTTTGGTGTCCTTGTGGGTGAGCATATACCTATGAGATCACCACAATTCATGCCACAAACTGTGTCTTTGAAATAGTTTTCACTTTCCTACTGGAATACTAAATTTAATTGAATGTCATTATCATATGGCAGTAACCAACAAGTGATTTTTTTGATCCGTTCTTGCTCATTCCTCAGAATGGTCAAAATTGCCTTGCTTATAAGGTCTTAGGCTGTCTGCCTACATAAATAATCATTTGCTCTTTTCCTATGCTGATCTGAGTTTGGATACTCTATTGTAATTCCTAACCCTCTATTGTAGCTTCTCATTCCACCAAATAATGGTAGATCTGAACTGTGGTGTATACACTCCTTTGGGTACCTCTTTATCCCTTATACTCAAAATAGTCTACCAATCATTTTGCCTACCTGACTACTTTAATGTTCCTTTTTACCCAAAGACATCTATAATTATTAGGATCAGAAGTGCCAGGTGGAGTTAAGGACAGTTATTTACTTCTGACCCTTAAACTTTTTTCCTTAGCTCTCTCAAGGGCCAGAGTGGCTTAGTATTAACAATTATGATTCGTGTATAAACACTACTATCAGCTTTCATTTGTTTATAAAGCTAGTTCATAATTATTAAGGTACAATTTAAATAGTCTGGAAATTATATGGGACTTCTGAAGCCTTCCTTTTGACTGCTTCTGTCCCCAGAGAACATCACTCAGTAGGTGACCAAGTAAAAATTATGAAATACAGTTTACTCAGCTGTTCCCTTTGTGAATACTTAGTAGAATCTGATAGAAACTACAACCATGCGCTCATTGTTCTTCAGAATTTTCTGACAGATATAAGCCTGATGATGATGATTAAAAGGGTTTCCTTTTATACAACATAAATGTCTTCAAATGAACAGTAAAGGGGAGGTATTATGAGTACAATAAACTTTAAGGACCCTATTTTTCTGGTATTAAAATTGAGTAAACAAATTGCTAACAAATATTTACCTTTAAGTAAAAGAAAATGCTTAGTCTTTTACCTCTAAATAGAAGTTCAGAGAAGGAAGACCACAGCTATTCTGTGATGTTCAGGCTGTAATATCATTTAAATCACTTAAAATCTTTTGTATTCATCAATAATTGTAACTGATGTTGGACATTACTGAGAACAAGTAGGTCTCTTTTGTTCGAAAGATAAAGCAATGGATTTGGTATAACATTTATTTTTCATTTCTTTATACTAACTTAATGAATAATTCATTTTAATTAATAAGTTAGTGTCCCAAAAATATTTACAAACTAGACACATGTACTTGAGGCATTTTTGCTATTTTCTTAATTTCTAAATGTAAGCATACTTACCCACATATTTATGAGGCACACTACAATAATTTTATATATGCAAGAGTGTGAAATGCTAATCAGTGTACTTAGCATTTTTATCTCCTCACGTATATGTTCCATGTGCTGGGAACCTTAGGACTATCATGAGTTTGTGTTAGACTTCAGTTACTCAAATCATTATATGAGATAGACATCTGTGCTTCCAGGTTTATTGATGCACTGTTCACAATAGCTAAGATATGAAATCCACCAAGACCATCATTAGGTAACTGGTTAAGGAGAGAACTTTTTATTAAATTGCTTTACTATTCAAAGGAGCTTCAGAGTACTTTAAGAAGAATATTTTCTGGGTAATTCAAATTTTACCTTGGTAGGGTTCCAACTATTGTCTCCCCATAGTTAATCAGTGAGTAACATGTATAAACGTGTGTGTGTGTATAAGAATTCTTGTGTTTGAGATGAATTAAATTTCTATAATTTTTTGTAATACAAGTTTACAAAGCAGCACATTGAAATCAATGAATAGACAATCAGAATAGAAAGATAATAATTTGCTGTTGCTAAATATTATTCTTTTAATATTTATAAACATTAAAAATATATAAAAGACATGTTGCTGTTTATACAAAAATAGGGGCAGGTCAGATTTGCCTGAGAGATCTTGATTTGTGGATCCTTATTCACCTGAACTTGTCCAACCTTTTGTCATCTACAAAGTTCATGTTTGAGAACTGTGCAATCCAATAAAAAATCACAAAACAATTTCATAATGTCTAATGCAGCTTTTTGATTTTGTGCTGGGGCTCTCTCCAACTTCATGTAGTCAGTGGGCCATGAGTTGGACAAGCCTATGAGGAGTCAGAAATCTGCGACAGTGGTGGATGTCCCTGGGCCCTTGAACTTCCTAAGATCCTGTCAAGATTTTGTGAATATATATGAGGTTTTTCTGTATACACTTCCTGCAGATCTTAGATAACTCTCAGAAAGTCCTAGAAGAAAAAGCTTAGGAGCCATTTGTCAGAAGTCATTTCTCTAAATGTTAGGAGGCATTTCTTGAGTTCATGGTAGTTTATGACTTCATTGCTAGTGCCCGAGAAGTCTTAGAAAATTGTATGATAGGAAAAAACACTGCTAGACCCTGAGTACAAATAATTGTCCAGTGATCTTGCCTCTTAAAGTCTGCTACCTGCACCATTCTTAATACTTTGCCTGACTCAGAAGGATGAAAAGTAGAAAAAGACAAGATTTCCTGAGTAAATTGGGAGCATGAGCATGGGGACCTTGGGGGAGGGTTGAAGGGGAGGGGAGAGGAGAGGCAGGGAAGGGAGCAGCAGTAAAAAATTAATTTAAAAAAGAAAAGAAAACCTACATCTCTGGCTGTGAGAGAAAACATCTCATATTTTCAAATATTTAGTAAATGGTTTTAGTTCAATTTTAAATATCAGAAGCAATTGAAATGTCTAGACTACTACAGGCTATACAGAGAAATCAGATTCCATTTAATAAGAACCTTTTTCTTAGTGCTGGGGGATGTGATTGAGTGGTAATGTGTGCTTAGCATGTTTAAGGCCATGGGTTCTAGCCCCAGCATACATACTCACAAACCACCCCTATCCTTTTTCTTTAAAATAAACAATGACTCACAGATGGGTTCATATTAATTTAAATGCCATGAAGGGCTATGATATACATAGAAGCAGGATTAAGTTGCTTAGCTTTATTGCAACTGAATGCACAAGATGTTGCATTCAAGTTATAGGCTGCTTGACTTAACCTGTGGCTGTAAGTCAAAACTAAGCCATTGAATGTTCAGGTTCATAAAATGGAGTAGTTAGCCTGGGGCAAAGGTAGTAGTGAGAAAATAGAAATGCTTATTTGAAAAGAAATAAGCAGCTCAGAAGTTCCTGCCTCTGCTCCAGGGCTGCAATTGGAAAATCTTCCTTTTCAATAAAGTTTTATAGAATGAAATTTATACTCAAAGAAGCAATGGTCATAAAAGCTACAACACTAGTTTTAAAATCTAATGACAACTCGGTATAGTTTATGGTTAAATCTTTAAAAATAACTAAACATGCTCAGGAATCATTTTACCTTTTCATATATAGTTATTATTTACAGATTTTTATACTGTTAAAGGAACTAACATATCCTAAGTAGATTAAAATAATCTTAAAGAGAAAGAAGGTAAAAAGAAAATTGTTTTTGAAAAAAAATTTAGAGAGGTTAGAGCCATAAAAAGAAAGCCTTGCTTAGATAAACATTAGGGTTGGCTTTTACTTGAACATGAATTAAATTACTTATTTGTTAGTTTTTCTTTTCTTTTTTTTTTTTTTTAGCCTGGAAGTTTACTCACCCCTTAGCCTTTTTTTTTCTGCTCAATACATCATAGTTGTAATTTTTAAGTTTTAAAAAAAAGTGAAATTAAAAAGTATCTAGAATTGAGTGACTTCAATAAGAAAGTTCTATAAAAATCTGAGAGAAAACAAATAAGACTGCTGTGTGCTTCAAATGTAGGGTTTTTTTTCAAAGATTTTTGCTGATTTTGACAAGAGTATGAACCATTGAATTAGTAAGATCTAAATTGTCTAACTCCCAAAGATGGTGAGAACTTTGACAAGTTCCTGAGAATTGTTCCATCATAAGACTTAGCTGGGCTTGGTCAGCCCAAGGTTATCTGTCCTCAAACCTCAGAGTCCCTCCCTATCATCTTTCTTGGCATCTAGAGTGATCCCTTCATCTTAAAATGCTTCCTCCCTTACCCTAATGAGTCTAGTTCCTTTGAGCTCTATTCTTTCTGTTCTTCCTAACAGAACAGTCAGCTAGCTTATTTGGTACATTTACATAAGGTGGTATGCTAACGTGGGAGCACTTCCATCTCAGCCAACTTGGCTTTCAGGGTTTCTTCAGGTGGCTGTGCCAGTGAAAATTCGAAGTAAGCATGGAAGGTGAGGTAGGGGTTCTATATATAGCCCCACCAGACTCCTTAGATTCCTATTCTCCCTGTATTTAGAAGAAGCCCTTCAACTGCAACTTAGCTTGATTTCTCCAATGAAAGAAAGAAAATGAACGAAAGAAAAAAACACATGCACTTAGTAAAATACAGTGAGATACCACTAGTTATTTATTAAATTGTTATTAGAAATATATAAGTAATATTTATTATTCATTCATTAAACTTAAAATTTATCTTTATAGTGTACCTTTAATTGTATCTACAAGTCATTAAGTATTCAGTACTTTAGGGAGGACAAGAGAACTATCAATGAAATGATAACCACATCGAAAAGAAAGGGTGCACACATGTGGCACAAACTGGAAAAGAGCACAGTAAGATAATAAAACGTGCCATTCCTGATACTAAAGGCAGCACACATACCGATCTCTTTGAATGCAGGAATTGTAAAGAGAGACTATCCGGTACTAACCCTTTGCATTTCTAAGGCTTTTATTTTTACTAGTTACACTCTGAATTATGGAACATATACTCCTGTTATCTGATCTCTTCTTCCCTAATAGGGATCTTCATAACATTTTTAGGGTCACCTTTTGAACTATGAGTATCAACTGCCCCCTAGATAAAGACAAGGCTGGGCAAGTCAGATTAGTTTATGAAACAGGACCTGTCGTAAAATAGTAAAAATAAGCAAAAGTAGAATGACAATATTATCCTCATTTTAGGTAGATGGTAAATTGTTTAAGCATTCACTTTTTCTAAATTACTGTTTTCTTTTTCAAGTCTTCTATAAATATCAGTTGGCCAAGAAAAGAAAGAAGGGCACTGTTAGGTGATTGGACATGGGAAGGCAGCATTACAGCTAGGAAGAGGAAGGAGAAAGTGAAAGGAACAGGACCCCCAGGAGAACACAGATATAAAGGCATGGCTATGTGAGGAAGCAAGAGAAATCTTGTCTATATGTACTGTCATTCATTGATAAAATTATGGCTTTTTCAAAAATCGGCTTACCAGTAAAGTTCATGCCTATAGTTGTCTTTTTAAAAGGTACTCCTATATGGGAATTAGTAAAAGACAAAAAAAATCAAGAAACAGTGGTGATTATATAATAGTGGTATATACATATATAATATGTATGTCAATTAATGAAAAAAGGCCATAAATTTTAAAGAGAGCAAGGAAAGGGTATATGGGAGGATTTGGAAGGAGGAAAGGGAAGAGTGAAGTGATATAATTATAGAATATACATATATGAAAATTAATATATAATTTATAATTTTTAAATATAAAAATAAAAAGACATAATTATATAATAAAATGATTTGATTATATAATCTCAAAAAGAAAAGAAAAGCTAATAGTATCTTAGGAAATGCTGTAATTCTTCGAGAATGCCTGGTGTAATAAATAGTAAGAAGGATATGTTTACCTCTTTTCCTCTCTTTTGAACACAGGCATCTTTTCCTATGAATCCATCACTTGCAGCCAATCCTGCCATGGCTTTCAATCCTTACATGCATCATCCTGGAATGGGCCTGGTTCCTGCTGAACTTTTACCAAATACTCCAGTTCTGTTTTCTGGAAATCCACCTCTTGCATTGCCAGGAGTTCCTGCCCCCAAACCAGCTCGTACAGATAGACTGGAGGTATTTGTGGATACGTATATAAATGCTTGTAGAGTGGATATTAACATTATGCATAATGTACATTTTCAGAGCCTAATTTGTTGAATGTTTTAAAGAAGTATATCCGAGTACCTTTTAGCATATAAGGAGTCTGAGAAAGAATGTTAACCTTTATTTTTTAACTTCAGTTAGACCTTATTCTGAAGTGAATGTATTTTGTTGTTCAGTAGGTCAAAAACTGTTTCAAGTATACCCAAATATGAACCACTCTATAGGAAGTCTGAGTGAGAATTTTCTTTAAATCCATGCTGGAGCTTTATAGAATGGAATAATTGGATTTTCTCATGAGTCTCTACTTTCTAGAATGATAAACTGAAAAAAAAATGAACCTAACATTATACAATTATAGAATGTAAAGCTATATGAATGTAGGTTATAAATGGCATCTAAACAGTTTCTCCTGTTAAGAATTATATATTTCATAGTAAATATGAAACCTAAAGAATTTAAAAGAAATTTCAAACATCCTTTGGTTTATTGGCATCCTTTAATTTTCCTTTAATTGCTATTCTTTGTTCGCTAGATAAAATAGCTGATTTATTTCTTAGAAAGTCAGCTCCACTGGCAACCAATTGAATGCCTAATCATGTATTATAATGGAATCTAAATATACATGTGAATCAAGGTGGTTTACAAATTGGCTGTGTAACATTTCTGAATGCTAAAGAATCACCCTAGGCCTTAAAGAAATAATTACATTTGAGGGTATATGTTTACTTCAGGATTCAAACACATTTTCTTTTATTTTTTTTTTTTTTTTTTTTTTTTTTTTTTTTTTTTTTTTTTTTTTTTTGGTTTTCTGAGACAGGGTTTCTCTGTAGCTTTGGAGCCTGTCCTGGAACTAGCTCTTGTAGACCAGGCTGGCCTTGAACTCAGAGATCCACTTGCCTCTACCCTTGAGTGCTGGGATTAAAAGCGGAAACACACTTTCAGTAATACTTTAGGTCCTACTATGTCAGTGTAAAGCAAATAGACACTTTGTGGAAAATATGATTTCCACACCCCACCTTGGAATAGAAAATTATGTTTTTGTCTTAGGGTGAATATTGCTTTGTATTACCTTTCATCTTTTATAGCTATTTCCTACATAAATGACAAAATGTGTATGTGACCTCCATATCTTCTTGGAAAGTAAATAAAGCCAGTTACCTTCCAATCATCACTGGAAATATATGTGTGTTTTTGTTTTCCTGTTTAAGGTTTGCCGTGAATTTCAGCGTGGAAATTGTACCCGTGGGGAGAGTGATTGTCGCTATGCTCACCCTACTGATGTTTCTATGATTGAAGTGTCTGATAATACTGTGACAATCTGCATGGATTACATTAAAGGCCGATGCTCCCGGGAGAAATGCAAGTACTTTCATCCTCCTCCACACCTGCAAGCCAAACTCAAGGCAGCTCATCACCAGATGAACCATTCGGCTGCTGCTGCAATGGTAAGAGCAGGTTAGGACTGTGGGCTTCATGTAAGGCCACTTTGTCTAATATTTTGCATACGTAAAAGACTGACTACTCGAGTGTATCTTAATATGAATAGACAAAGTTATATGCTAGAAAATAAGAACCTACTTATTCTACTTTATTTGCTAAGACTTTCTAAAGATAATTATTTAAAAGCTTTATTCATGATTTTTAACCCACTATTCTTTTTTTCTTAATTTTAGAGAAAGGTAAATTATATGATTAAACAGTAAATCATATTGTGTGCCTCTTATAGTCTGACTAGCCTAAATATTCAAAGATGGCAGAGTTGCCTCTGTTTTCTATGAGCCACTTTCATGGATGCTTTATGACTCCCCATCCTTAATGCCCTTTGAAAGCACAGTGCTTCAAAGATGGGGTATTAAACAGCTCTAATTTCCCAAAGGTCAAAATTACCTTTCTGTTCTGGCTGTATGGTGCAGACAGAGGGGAAGATCAAGGCAGAAGCCAGCCATATCTTCAGGAAGATTTGGACATGACTGAGGGAAAAGACCTCTCCTTTGAGTTACTCTAGCAGGCAGTTATGGGGAAGAGTTAGTTCTGATTGATAACACTAACTGAAGTAAGTAGAAAAAATAATTGTAACACTGTAGTGTTAGAAGTCAAAGTTAAAATTACTCAAATGTTTCACAACTATAAATTATTTTGATATGTTGCTTGCCACATTCTTTGCTTGTTTGATTTTTGCTACCAAGATCTCCACCCATATTCCTAGCGGGTGACAAAACTGAATAAGCTTCATTTTACCTGTGCAACCCCTAAGTCTATAATCAGTACGAACCAAATTATATGTGCATTCATTATTCAGATTGGCAGGATAGAGACCATGTGTTTCCATAAGAGACACCATCCCCTCCCTCACCTTTTGTTCTCACCCATCCCCATTTCCCATCTTCTCTATTGGTCTCTGTTTTTCTCTGTCCTTCCTTTCCTCTCCCCTTTCCCTTTCTTTCCTTTGTTTCCTGTGACAGAGTTGCACTATGTAATCCAGACTGACTTCAGAGTCTATATAGTTCAGTTGGCCTGGAATTCATCATCTTTCTGTTTCAACTTGCCAGGGGTAATATATTCCTGATCAGTCATCCCTCTTTAGAAGGTTTTCCTCATACTTAGATGAAATTTATTTTCTCTGTAATTGGAATTTCATGTTATGAAGTCAGCCACTGTCCTAAGAGTATTATATTTTGTGTCCCCTCCCTAAGCCCAATGTCCCATATTTCTTTGAGTTTTTCTCATAATTTGTGATTTCAAGGATATGGCACCATTATTGAACTGGCTTTACTTTCTTGTGTATGACGATTTGCTGTTCGAGTTTTCTATCACATCCTGTTCCAAGTCTTATGGATTAGGGCCATGAAAAGGCCCTTTCCTTTCATACTAACTATTTGCACTGAAACAGCTAATCTTTCTAGCTGATTGCACTGTTGAGTACCCACTACTTATGTAAAGTGTTGCTCCGTGGATACCTGTGGTTGTATCTTAGATAACTGGCACTTGGGTGGTTTGAGTACATTTTTACTTCTCTGATAATCATGACTGTTTCATCCTTTCTCTATAGGCCCTGCCGCCTGGTGCACTTCAACTGATACCAAAGAGGTCAGCCCTTGATAAGGCCAATGGTGCCACCCCAGTCTTTAATCCCAATGTTTTCCACTATCAACAGGCTCTGGCTAACATGCAGATTCCGCAGCCGGCATTTATCCCTACAGGTGAGAGCACAGTTCTGGGAATCTAGAGTTTAGCAGCTTGTTTGAATATGGATACAGTAGTAAAGCAGCTTCTAAAGGGCTTTTGTTGGAAGATAGTCATCACGCATTTTGACTACAAGTAAAATAAAACAATTATACTTAATTTGCTATTATCTAGAATAACATATATGGTTTTGGAAATGATGGAAATTAAACTAGGAGAGTTTTTGTTTGTTTCTGAAGGTTGATTCAATTGGTTGATATACTTGATTTTATCTCATCTAATTACTTGACTTATAGTCATTATTTCATAAATAGCAATTATCTGTCAAAAGTATTTTTCAACTTCAATGTGCAAAATTCTGTAGTCCATGTACCTATGATGTAACAAGATCAATAATTTTTTTTTTTTGGTTTTTCGAGACAGGGTTTCTCTGTGGCTTTGGAGCCTGCACTGGAACTAGCTCTTGTAGACCAGGCTGGTCTCGAACTCACAGAGATCCGCCTGCCTCTGCCTCCCGAGTGCTGGGATTAAAGGCGTGCGCCACCACCGCCCGGCTAAGATCAATAATTTTTAAAATCCTTAAATGTATAGTAAATTTACAGTACATGTAAAACAGTTAGCTTTAGCCTCTAACTCTTGGGAATTATTTTTAAGTGAAAGTAAATATTTGGAGTCATATGTCTAATAGAGAACTTGTCTAGCATGTGCAAAGCTCTGGACTCAATTCCCAGTACTTATCAAAAAGTTGGGGGAAATTTTCTTCTAAAAAATGTAAAGGCTTTAATAAATGAAGGTACCATTTGCTTTAAAGATCTTTTTTTAAAAGATTATTTTTAAAAGACTTTAAAATTACATAAACATGCCCGGACACATAGTATTGTCTACTCAGACATAAGAAAAATAACTGCTCAATATTTAATAGTTAATAGATTAATTCTCTAAATACAGACTTAGATACTGGAGCATACCTTAGAAGGATATATGTAGTAACCAAAAAGTCTCCTTTTATGAATAAATTATTTACAATGTATTTGCCTAAAATAAACATACAATTTGTGTGAGATGATTCCTTTAAACGTAGCATTCTTTTTAACCTATGAATTACTTTTATTCCCTGGGTCTGTCATCTTAAATCTAACCTGTAACTATAAGCATGTGTGATTACTAGTCTGCATGTGCTGATTGGTATTGCAAAAATTATCTTTCTAGTTAAAATTCACTTCTATCTGTAAGGCCTGAGTAATGAGATCTCTCTTTTCTTTACTTTCCACGCTTTCTGCATGGTGTACAGGGCCAGTACTGTGCATGGCACCCGCTTCAACTTTTGGTAGGTTTTGTACAAAACTTCTCAACTTTCTCTAACCTAAAAGCGGTTTTCTACTGTGACTATAAACACATAAGTGACAAAATGATGTGAGTGGACATTTTCTGAGTATTTAAGGTTTAATATCGTATTCTTTGGAATCAAAGTAGACCTATTTCTCAAGTTCTAGTAGGTTGCCACTGTAGCCAAATTTTAACCCTACCTTTTCCATTCCCATCCTAAAAACAGCAACTAAAATATTAAAATGTTTCTTTCCATAGTGAAACTTGATAATTTTCTTGGTCTGGTATCTATTATTTTAAAAATACACTTCAAATATATAATTTACAACCTGCAATGAAACAATCGCCTCCCAAAGTTACTCTTATAGTGTAATGCATTCATTACAAAGATGTTGAGAAAGGATGACTTAAGCAAAGCTAGAACATCCTGCCATGTTCTTTCATGGATTCTTATAATTTTTTTGGTTTGAGTTTATCCTTTAATGGCTGAGCCATCTCTCCAGCCCATTTTGGATTCTTTAGTATCCAAGGATGGAACATCATCCTCCAAAATTAGGCACAACAGAATTATTTCAAAAGTGACTTCTGATGATGATGTGATTTTTAAACTACCAGTCATATTCTCAGCGTTTTGGCAAGATCAAGTGGAATAATCAGTTACACACAGTTGTTTAGCTAGCCACCACCATGATATGGTAGCCTTCCCTAAGCAATTTTGTATTTCATTAATAGCAAAGAAAACGAGAAAGCCACTGGGAGGTCACAGTTCCTATAGTCTTCATGGGAACCAGAAACAGATCATGAGAAATTACTTTTGTTTAGAGCAGGGGAAAAGGAACACACATTAGCTTCTCCTATCAACCCAGTTCCTCTCATCTTAGAGAATTTGCAGCAGCTTGACCTCCATCCCAGTGGTAGGTTAAAGTGATTACGGAGTTGTTGAGATAAAAAAGAAAGCTCAAAATGATGACCAAGTAGAAACAGCACAAATACAGCAACATCTGAACCCTGGCAAAGGGGTGAGGTCTGTTATTGAAGGATTAGCTGTCACCATAGGAATTAACATTGCATTGATGCTAACAGGAACATTCTGTAAACGTAAGTGGAAGAACAGATGTCTGCAACTTTGAGTGTCTCTGTTTTCACAATTTGTGACCTGTTTCTTGGGGCTGCTTTCTTGTCCTTTCCCTTTCAGAACTCTGCTTATGAATGCAATTGCATGCTTTGGCACTGCTGCTTCCTGCACAGTTGCTGTACTTCCAATGAGAGAAACATGAGTGGTTTTAGAATTAGCTCGTGAGACAATGAAGGATGACTGTAGGAAATAAGTAGCCAGAGATGGATAAAAGGGACAGCTATGGAGTTTCTGTTAATCACTATTTGGGGGACAGTCTTACTTACTTTGGCATTGATTGCATTTTCCTCTTGGCCATTCACTTTGCCAGTAGACTTTCAGAAAATCTGAATTTGACTGAGGTAGACATGATAAATTATTATATATGTATGTTTCCCATTCACACATTTATTCCCTGGTTGGATTTCCAAAATAAGCTGTAAATTAGAAAAGCATCCAAAAGCTTTGAGAATGAAATATAAAGTAGCAAAGAAAAACACCCTGAAAAGGATTTTGCAGCTTCTAGCCATTGTAGCTCTAATATTTCTTTTGAAGACAAGATTTACTATGAACCACTTGTGTATTTGACAATAGCGAAAATTTCCAAGGAACTTACCAAACTGAATACCTAGTCCACTATATTCTTCATACCCGCTCTTCTATCATATACTTGACAGAACCACTATTCTTTTTATATGCTGAGCAGGTAAGTACAAGTAAAACTGCCATTTGTACCAGAAAAAAATCTAGTAACAGCACTTGTCAGTGAACCCAAACACCAGCTGACAATACCCTAATTAATTTTGACTATGCAACTCAGTGACTTGTCTGCTTAGCTAGCTTTAATACGTAGCCCTGGTAACAGCAGAATTTTTTCATATGCATTCATTACAACCCGTCCTGAAAATTCATCCTTTTGAATACACTACAATGTTATGTTGCTCAAAATGTTAAGAATGGTTGTTATCCTTAATGGTAATTATAATTGGCTTTCCCCTTTCTCTCTTTAAATTTTCCTCCATTCCATGCTGTGCTGCTTTGCACTGACTTTGATTGCATGCTGCACCCTGGTGTATATCCATCATGATGATGTTACGTGGCTTGTTGCTGGGATATCTACTATGCCCCATTCCATCGTATCTGTCATGGTTGTGTAAATGCTTCACCCTTCCATGTGTTGCTTCCATGATTTCCTACTGAAAGTGCCCATGATGCACGGTGCTACACCTTCCACTGTGTCTGCAGCAACAACACCTGCCACCAGCGTTCCCTTCGTTCCAACAACTACAGGCAATCAGGTTTGGCCATTTATTTCATCTGTTCAGACCTAGATAACCACAACGTGTTGAAAAGGCACAGTATATGCCTTTTGGATTGGTGAAAGTTATTAGTCCATGAGCTTTGTGTTTCTTAACCAGTTGTTAGATTTGAAACTTTTGTTTTTTGTATAATTAGGGTACTGTATGTAATTTTCAATTTTCTCAAGATTAACTGGCAGCATTTTACTCATTGTTAATTGGTAAGCAGATATTATTCATGTTTTTCATATCAATTTATTGCTACCACACCAATCCTCAAGTGTATATGCCGTACTGAATATGTCTTAAAAGTTTTCTCATCTTGGTGAAGAGGAAAAGTTATTTTACAGCCCCCCTTGGTTTTGGTTATTGTGTTTGGACTTAGATTTAGTAAACACATCACCTTGACTTGCAATTCCACTGGAAAGAAAGCATGCTATCACATTTCTTTCCAAGGAATGCACATCTTTATTATCACCCAGTGATTACATCAGAAATTCCTTCTCATGGAGACATTAGATGTGCTTGTGTTGTTTCCACTTTCATTTGGCTTAGATTTTTCAGGCAGAGTCATGGGCAAATGGCCAATTTTTAGGAAATCTTGAAGTTGTGAGGCAATTAGTTCAGTAGCTACTCAGTACTGTGATACCCATCCTGCCTTATCAGAGTGCTCACTTGCCCCAAAGCTGCTACTTAAATTTCAAGCATGATAGTCAAGAAGCACACAACTTTCATATGATGGATAAACTACACTCCAACCTGTGCTCTGCAAAATTGACACAGTGGAAATCGTAAATATGCTTAAAGGTTTCTGTGAAATTGATCATCATTTTGATGTAACAAACTCAAGCAGCGAGCAAAATAAACAGGATTCTTTTAAGAAATCATTTTAATCTAAAATCTTTTTTACTACTATAGATGCCCCAATTATCAATACATGAAATGAATAGGAGCATGTTTGTTTCACAGATGTAGAAGTTACCAGTAGAACAGTAAGTTTCTTTAAGTATTAATAGATGATATTTGTAGGTTCTATCTTTTATTTACACGGTTGTATTTGCTAAGGTTTAAGTAAACATTTTCATGTACAGACATTGCTTATAACTTGAATTTGCCTGAATTCAAAAATTTCGAAACTGAAATGTGAGAAAGATAATTTTTTGATATAGAGATGACAGTTATTACTATATTTTTCTAATGAGCTCATAGACTCAGTAATGTTTTACTAGTTTCAAAGGGGCAAGATTTTTTAAGCCGAAAGTGCAAATCACATTTGAATTTTAATTCTTAAAGCTTTTTTATTTGTTTGTTTTGTTTTCAAGACCAGATTTCTTTGTAGCCTTCGCTGTCCTGGAACTCACTTTGCAGACCAGACTGGCCTCAAACTCAAAGGTCTGCCTGACTATGTCTCCGAGTATTGGGATCAAAGAAATGCACCAATACTCTGGGCTTGATTTTTTTTTTAAGATTTTAAAATTTTTAAGCTTCATTTTTTTTGTTTAAGTAACAAAGTAAATTTGTCGGAATTTGGCTAATATGATCATGTTAAAGACAGTGTTATGTTTCTTTCTGAGTCAGTATAAAAAGCTGTGCTTTTTCTGTATGTTACAGTGTGTTGCTTCCCATGTAAGACAAGTAGAATTGCATTAGCTGTTTAGAAGTTTGAATGACATACAAAATAGTTTAACAATCCAGTAATTATTTTCATTCTTTGTCCACCCTTAACATTTCACCTCTCCTTTGCCTGGTCCAGCGGCCATTAGCAGCACACACTGAGTACAAGCAGTCATTCACATGGAACGTGTCTGTTGAAGACAATTAAAAATCCTAGCTACCTGAACTCTAGAGTCTTAACAAATGAATCTGCTCCAAATAAAATCGTACGTTTTAGAAAGCTTGAAGGACTCTCACATTCAGTCTGTCACATGGTTGAAGGAGGGAGCTGATATGCCTGCTGCTTCCCTAACTCACCATCTCCCATTATTAAGTCCCTAACACTGTTTCAGACAAAGTCCATAGCTATTATACACTAGATAGGCAGGTCCCCTCCGTAATAAAGAATGTTTTTGAAAAGACATGGGAGAACTGAAGGAGCTGGAAGTTAGAATTGTTTTCACAGGTGTTATTTAGGATAGTAGCAAATTGAGAAATCTCTAGACATGACAGTGGAGGTTTGTCCAATGCTTGCTCATTTCTCATAGGCCACTGCCCATCAAGGTGAAGAAAATCCAAACAAAGTGGATTTACATAAAATATGTTTCAAGAATTTTTTTTCTTCCACTTGATTCCTTTAAAAAAATAAGACATTTGACAGAATATAATAATTTTCACGTGTAACAGGTGTAAAAATTTTCCCCAAATATCGAAAATGTCATTTTCTATAATAGTATATGACTTACTGGAGATATTTCTGCAAGAGTGTAAGATATTCAGCTAAAAGTGTAAATCTTTGCTTACTATTGGACCTTTTCAAAGTGTTTAGTATTAAGTACATCTTAGGGGTAGATGTCTGATGAATAAGATAAACTGATGACTGGTTCATGAGCAAAAATGTTTTGCATTGTTAGGTAATGCCTTAATATGGCCCATCATGGGAACCTCCCATAGACTGTCCTAAGTATGTGTCTAGTTAGTGGTTGTTTGTCTTAGCCCTACTGTCACAGACATAGTGTCTGAAATTCAGAATGGAGACTATCTTGGCTTAGTTCATTTATAGAAGGAATAAGAACTAGTCTCCTAATACCTTGTTTAATAACCCTTCACTGTTTCTTACTGATTCTCTTGTTTTGTTTTCTCTTTCAGTTGAAATTCTGAGCAGCAGAGTTACGGAGTATCAGAATCTCTCAACAAGAAACTCCATATGGCCTTTCTATATGTATTCTCGTATGTCCTCTTCTACCAACACAACAATAAGCATGGTGCAGTCAATATATTAAGCATAAATACCAGTTGAAATTTTCAAATTTAAAATAAAGCATTCAAAAATCTTTGGAGATAGTAAAGTGAATAGAAAATTGACCACTGTGTGTTACCTAGTATGGATTATTAATTGTATATGAGTTAGCATATAGAATAAAACCATATAGCTTTGTCATTTATTTGAATTATCAGCTCCATATTACATCAATTACCATCTGATACAAATTATCACATGGAAATTAATCATAAAATTTTCTGATATTTTTTTCCAAAAATGATTTATGTTAAGTGAACTTGCACAGAGTACTGTAAGTTTACTGTACATTCTTGGTGGATAAATTCTGTTTCTGAAGTGTTACCTTACTGTGTTGTTTACAGAATAGTCTATTGGATTGATGTAGAATGTAACTAATATATCCAGTACTATTTCCCCCATTGATATATTGTATTAAATTGGGTTCTGTTTAGCTTTTCCATGCTAGTGTTTTGTTGTTTATACGTGGTGTTTGATTTCAGTTAAATGTCATTAATGGGGAACAGTGTGATTGAAAAACATGACAGGTTTGTGTTAATATGCACTCTTCAAAACATTTCTATAAGTTTCTTGAGGCATACATTTAACAGGCTTCACTTCTGAGTATACACAAAACCTGTTCATAGAATTTTACATGTAGATCTGACCTTGCATAATCAATAATATACTTAATTTTTAAAAGAGAAAAATAATTACCTACATGATAGGAAAGTTTAAATGTTAACCTCAAACCCTCCTCTTAAATAACTTGAAAATCAAGTATTCCCATTCTAATAAATATCTGAGCATGTATAAAAGTTATGTAGAGTAGCCGTTACGTTTATTGTGTCACAGGAATACTTTCTCTCAGCTTGAGTGTCTAAAATTGAGCCATTTGTCGTCTTCAGTTGAGAAACTGGTACTATGCTAATCATGGGTTGTAAGTCAAGCAGAGACATGTGGGCATGGAGACAGTTTTTATGTACTGGCAGAAAGTGTGTACAACCTTTCTTTGCATTGTAACCTTTTGCACAAGTGCCATTTTCCAAATGCAAATGGCTCATATTCTTTAGACTACTCTTTGAATAATAAGATGCAGTCTAGCAGAAGTCAATCCAGGTGAAAGAGAATTGTTTCCAAATGAGGCCTTACCTCCCCAAATAGACAATCTTCTCTATTGATCACAGAAAGAGCTGAGTACAGGTTTAGAAAACTGGCAGGGATGGGGTCAGGAAGACATTTAAAATGACTAACTGATTATGCAGAACTAGAGAAGGTTTCCCCAAATGCCTTTCACTTCAGTTCCACTGAGTTTTCAGTTTCCTACAAGCTGCAGTGAAGTAGCAAGCTTTGACAAAGGTTTCCCTGTCCACACTTGAACATTAGTTTTGGGGCTTTTGTTTGTTTTATGTCTCAGAACAAAAACTATTTTTGTCTCATTTGAACTTATTTTCCTTTATATGCATTTCAAAATTATAGTCAGTTTTATCATCATTTGTCTAGTATAGAATATCAATATCCCATGGATGTGTGGTATGAATTATTCTTACTAATATTTACAAAATAATCTCACAAATATCAAATAGTAATCCATCTATTTCTGTGACATATAGTGTACCTTTTCTACTTTACGTAGCTGTTATTAATATTACTATTATTATAAAAGGGGGAAATATATATTCCAAGAGCTTACGTAAATTTAATATTTTCTACTCAATATGTATTCTCCCATTGGAAGGTATAAAATCATCAAATATTTGTACATATAAATGTTGTTTTTCTTCATGAAAATTACAAGCAAAGAGAAAACATTTGTGATACCTTAAGGTAATTGGATTGATTTTAAAAACAGTGGAGTTGGCAAAGACTTTATTGCCTTTTCCACAGTTGATAAAACAGAGAGACAGGCCCTGTGACTTGCCTAAGGCTGCCTAACCATTGTGGGAAACATTTGTTCCTCCTTTTTACATCTTTCTTTGGAACATTTGCGACTCCAACTCAAAGCAGATCAGATTGGCTCAGAATATAAAATATTACCTCTGGTGATTGGTATCCTATTGATCTTAATTATCCAGGTGAATCCTGGTCACCAGTTATTTCTAAATCGTCTTGTTTGTATATTTGGGCCTCTGCCCTTTGCTAATTATTGCCTCAAGTTAGAGACTAAGAGTTGTGTGTCCTTTTACCTGTGAGCTTTTTGAACCACTTAATTTCTGTTTTCTAAAATCATAATTCCAGAAAGAATGTACCTGAGCTAGACTAGATGTAGTTTTTAGTGGATATGAGAATGTTTTGTGCAAAATGAACTTTTTGTAGTTTGACATTTTGATGCAACATACTATCTCAATGAACTTCTTAAACTTTGGACAAGGTAGACATAGATGAAGACTTAGAGGAGAGCTGTTGTCATATTGCTCTAAGCACTGGAAAATCCTAGTATTGACTTATTTTTAGGAAGAGATTCAGTGATGAACATTCAGGGTAGTTGTCTTTTTGGTGCAACGCATCTCGATGACATTTTAAAAGTTGCTGTGTATGTGAAGTTTAAGAAAGCTCAAAGCTCGAACATTTTAAACAAATTTAAACGAGTTTTGAGAGAAATGAAACTTTTAAGTTGGCACTCTTTAGTTGTGCAATGACTAATGTGATCTTATTGAAGAAAACACAAGTCACTTGACTATAAATTGAATTAACAAGACAAGTCACAACAAATCAGTGACTCTAAACAAAAATTTACTGAATCATTTGTAAATAAACCAAATTCTAATCAGTTGTGATTCTTACTTAGCTTTTTGTAGTCTCTGTGTTTTATAATGGCCTCTATTTTTATTTCTCCAAAATTATCAGTTTTGTCCATATTTTCAGCCTTTTGCCAAAATTTGCAAGATTGCTGAAACTTGGATAAAACATGTCAAATAAGCAATCTAAACGTGTCATTGAAGAAGGACTTGGTAGTTTCAGTTTTTACAAAAAGCACTATGAGACCATAATATTTTAAATAGGACGTAAATTAAATAGATTCATAAAATTGCTATTGAAATACAGCGTTTACTTTTGAAATTGGAGCGTGAATCTACACCCAGCTGTTGCTTTTGATGTCATTTTTCTAGATTTATTTTTAATTTGCATCTGATCATTAAAGCAGTCTTCTTCCTGTTCCATCCATCTTGCACATCCATCTCTGGGCATGCTGAAGCAATTTCATCTTGTCATAAGTGTTGTCCACTGATGGGAACCCTCAACCTCGCTGATCTCCAGGAAAAAAACAGTACCTGATCTTAGCCATCAGCAGGAACCAAATGAAATTAGTGCTTTTTGACTTGAATTAGCTTTGAATGGCATGACCAGTCAGACAGTGATGTGTGAAGAAGGAACAGCACCTACACTACATTGTAGGAAATGATCTAGGTGGCTGAGACAGTTCATGCACTACTTAGAATGTCAGTTGGTTCTTTTCCTTGTCTTTGAAGACTGTTGGTGAGGATGCCCTTAGGTGAAATGCAGCCCAAGTTTGCTGAGATCTGTCAATCTAGGATGGGCTGTGGGATGCTGAATGATTAGTTGCTGTAGTTAGTTCTCTTTCCCCTTTAAAAAAAAAAAAAGCTCTTCTATATTTCACTTACATTGAAATGGAAATAAGTAAAATTGGGGGGTAGCTCCAATCCCAATTTTGATTTGTAGATTTAAAAAGATAGTGACCTAATTTTACCAGTGCCTGTCAGAGATAGTAGAATAAAATAGATAAAAGAGTTGAACATTTGTTTTGCAAGTTTAGCAGATAGTCAAATCAAACTGTAAATAGAGGCTGTGAGTACCAAGTCACTAATTGGTGCCATGCTTTCATTCTTTATTGTTACTTTTTAATGTTTTTATTGTACTACATTTTTATATCTAAGTAACTAATGAATTTAATTTTGGAGAAGAGTTAGAGAAAGTTTAAGATTTTACTACACATATTAGGCTATTACACCATTTATTAGGCTCTAAACTGACACCGTACCATAACACAGTATAGATTACAGCCCATAACTACACTCTACAATTCACAGTTTAAGGACAAGTTTAGCTTGGTACACAAATTATAGTTTTCAGCTAAATATATTTAGTTGTTGCTTTGGCAACAAAACTACAACATGGCTACCTTTAGACATGCGTGCATGTAAAACTTTTATTGGTAGGCTATATGTGGTTCATGACAGTGCGAACATATAGAAGATACAGCTCAAAACTGATGATTTTTTTTAAGCCTTGAGTTCCATGTGAAAGCTGGATGTGTGTCCTCTTAAAGGAAACAAAAAAGTTTCTAACACACGGATTCTAGAGTCAGGCTTTATAGTTTATAGAATTGGTTGTGTTGATAGGGGTTGATACAGTATTTTGACACCAGAACAAGCATGGCATATATATTACCTGACAATTTCTTAATAACTTCGTTCAAAATTACCTATTCATGTAGTATCTGTAGCTATAAAAAGAATCCTATTTTCTGGACTAATACACAAGAATATGTGAGGATTAAAGCATAACTCAGCATTTTGAAATGAACTAGTATTTGTGAAAGCACATGTAAAGATACTGTAGAACAGTCCCTGAACAGTGTTAAGAAGCATATGCTGCAGTTACCTGACTGTCTCAGTTAGGGTGCGAATGTGTGAGACACACCTTATTTTGCACTTATGTACATAGTCCATGAAAGCAATCCTTGGAGCTTTTTAGAATATAAGAAGTCTGTGGTAATAGCAGAAAGTTAGCGAGAGTGGTTTCTGAGGCTTTGAGAAAGTGGTGTTCTTTTTTTTTGTTTGTTGTTTTTTTTTTTTTTTTTTTGGTCTGAGAATTAGCAAAAGCATAGCCATAGCGCTAAGTGCTGTTGTGGATGCTTGCTGGTTTGCCGCAGTTCACCGGAAGCTCAGCCTGCTGATATATACCAGATTCCCCTTAACAGCACTAGCGAAAGTACAAAGCACTCCTTTTAGTAAGGCTACTAGCAAAGATTTTTCTCTTTGTGGATTAATTCCCACTGTAAAAATCCACACACATCACACTACACACTCATGCATGCACCACATAATGGGTAAGGTTCCCAGCAGAGGCTTTCTTTTTTTCAATTATAGAAAACAGGAAAAAATACTCTGTCCATTACCAGATAGTTACTCTCAAATCCAATTAAAACAGACTTCGTCCTTCATAGTTAATACATACATCAATTAGTATGGATTCAAGTGATAAATTGTTATGTTTTAACTAAGCGAAAGAGAACCAACCCAAAGCTTACATAATATGGAAGTTGGAAGACAATGTCAATCTAACCCACTCTGTCAGTTTTTATGGCACACTTATAGATAGCCAAGGAACTTGATTATTGCCTCCACAAGGCACCAAGGCTTAGCAAAGGGGAAATTTGAAAGGTTAAGGGATAGATCACCACTGTCACTTAGAGAGTAGTTCTTAAGAAATTCTGCTACCCATACTGCTAACTCTTAGAGATAGAAAAAGAGCTGCAACCATAGCTCGGTGATAGTTCACTTACCTAGATGAGTGAGGCCCTGGATTCCCTCCCCAGCACTGCAAAAGGAAAAAAGGGAAGAAAAATGAAAGATGGGCAACAAACCAAAGGCAGAAAGCAACCCAAGGCTTACATGAATCCCATAGCTTAGAGCCCGTTGACTAGAAATTACTCTTCTTTTTCCCTCAGCTCCTGATCACTTAAGAAGCAGCCATACCAAACATCCTAACCATCTGAGCAGCCATTTTGGCTGATTGAAAATGTAAACATACATTTCTTTTGTAGTTAGTTATGCCCGCTTCAGCCTTATTACCCCCATGATTTCACAGTGTCTTTACATGGATATTCCCTTGTGAAACTGTAAGTAAGAAGATGACATCAATTGGTATTAAGTTATGACTAATTCATAATTTATAGCCCCTCTCTCTGCCCTTGCCTATAAGTGAATTTCTCACTGACATTAAAATCTGGATTATCCTAAATGAGTTTTATGTTTATATAGAACCCTTCCTCAATTATAGTGCACCTAAAAATGAAAAGTGCTTTTGTTGGAAATAAGTTGCCACTCTTTATAGATACTGCTAGAATCCTCACTAGTATTCTTTTACATCATCTTACTTTTTAAAATACCTCTGTAGCAAGACCTAGAAGAATTAAGCTAGCTTTTTATCCCAAATACACAACCTTAAGACTGTCATAGAACTACATGGTTCAAAAGCTTTATTTCTGTATACAGATGCTATCTGTTAATGACAGAAACCAAATTGTTTTGTTGCTGTGTCTTTTGTGTCTAGCAGTTGAGTGAATGATATGACTATCATTTCATTAGATTCTTGGAATAGCCTTTTCAAAACAAGCTTTTTATTATTATAGCTATTGCTTTAGTTATAAAATGAGCCATTTGCTCCCAAATCCAATAATTGAAATGAAGTACATTTCAATTAGAAGGCGATGTCTCACTCACTATACTGTGTAAACTAGTCCAAATTCCATGGCCTTAAATGCTTTGATTTTCCCATGCCAGCCTTCCAGGTAGATTAATTTGTTCAACATGATGAGCTAGGTTACTCCTTTGTATGATTTTAAAGGGATAATTTATACCTTTATCTTACAATGATAGTGGAAGCATTTGTCTTGGGCAAAACAAAAAATGGAAATGTAAGAATGTTATAATAGCCGGGCAGTGGTGACACATGCCTTTAATTTTGGAAGCAGAGGCAGGCAGATCTCTGTGAGTTCGAGGCCAGCCTGGTCTACAGAGTGAGTTTCAGGACGGCCAGGCAACACAGAGAGACCCTGTCTCGAAAAAATAAATAAATACAATAAATAAATGCTATAATAAGAAAATTCCCAGCCCTGTGCAACAATTAAAAGCTTAAGTAATAACCAAAATATTTTACAAATAAAAACTGTTTGCATAATATTTTGTCCGCAAATGCAGCAATTCATTCCCTCAACTGCAAATGTTTGAACCTTTTCAAGTTACAGTGTTGTATTCTCTGTTTGTGTCTAGAAGTGTGCATTATATAGCTCATTTTAGTATGCTACTCTTTATGTTTATTTTTATTCTTTTAATAAAGTTTGCAAATTCCTTTGCTATGTCTTCTTTTATGAATCCATACTCACACATTCAGCCAAAAGTTACACGTTTTTTAGTGTATGAAACTTGACATTAATGACTCTAATATAGTTTAAGTTTGTGAATTGGCTCAGTGTTATATTCCATACACATACTAAGTTTATTTCCAAATGCCTTAAGTATTTTGAAATAGATGATATATTAATTTCCTTTGTATTTTTTCCATAAGGTTGTAGTCAGTAACACAAAAAGTTACATCTTAGTAAAATAAGAAAAGTATCATGGTTTCTATTGCCCCTCAGAAACCTAAAACCATTGATGCCCATCTTGACAAGAATGAACTGAACAACACTGGTTTCCTATGTCATAGTGAAAGTGTAGGAGAAAATGGATAACTGGTGCACACAAACTTCTCTTGTGTTTTGAAATGTGTCTTAGAGTTCGAGGGACAGCAGAAACCATGTTATTATTTTTTGCTTTATTTTATATAATAATGGCAGACATTCCCTATTGTCTATTGTCAAAATGGAAACTTAGAATTTCTATTGCTCAGAGGTTGACCTGTAGGCAAAGCCAGATATCAACCCAGTTCGTCTTGGGTACTTTTCACCTTTTTCCACAGCATCCTTATGTGCCCCATCTTACTCATCTCGAATTGTCTCTAGCCATCTAAAAGTCTCATGATAGCAACTTACAAGGCCTACATCTTCAGGCACATGGAGTCTTCCCTATCAGAACCTTGCTGCTGGGATCTCAGGTTTCAGAGACCTGTTCACAACTGAAATTTAAAAGAAAAATTACAATCTAAAGAAGGAAAGTATTTAATGTACTGTCTATCCTGGGAAACCAGTGGTTCAGTGTCAGGTACCTACATGCATAGACAACAGGGGTGTGTATTACTGAAGCAAACCTTGAGCGTCTAGTCTAGGCATTTAAAAGAGTTCGAATTTCTATAGAAATTGCCATCTTGCACTTGGGAGGCAGAGGCAGGCGGATCTTTGTGAGTTCGAGACCAGCCTGGTCTACAAGAGCTAGTTCCAGCACAGGCTCCAAAGCCACAGAGAAACCCTGTCTCAAAAACCCAAACCCCCCCCCAAAAAAGAAAGATAATCGCCATCTCAAGACGGCCAAAAGATGAAAATGCTTGTTTTTTTTATAATTGCCTGCAAGATTCTCAAATAATGATGAACCTTAAATACTAACTAAATAGTAGATAGTGAAAACCTGAAGGTTCCAGAGTGCAGAATCTATTCACGTGATCAGCATCTTAAGAGTGTGCCCTATGGACCAGCCTCTTCTGAGTTTACATTCTATCTTATCTAATAGCTATACTTATTAATTAATATTAAACAGATGAACACAGTCATTTTTTTAAAAATTGACTCTATACTGAAATCTTACTTTGACATTTTGGAGATGTTCCTTTTTTTGTACCTGGCTCACACCATAAGCAGGAAGATCGTGTGTATCTGGAGAATAAAGCCAAGAATACTTTAGTAGGGGCAGCCTCCAGGGCATGGGCTAAGGTTTGTTAGAACTACACAGATAGGTTGTCATCTCAAATACAGAATTGTCATGTAGATGCAGAAGTCAGTATTAAAAAGACATTCTGACCAGAGTTCCCCAGGGTTTTATATTGTGTATGGAAACAGTAGAGGGAGGAGTGTTCAGTGCAAGGTACACCAGACACACATGAAAATGTGATAAGATTAGATATGTTTCTCTGTATGTGGTATAAGGCAGTGCCTTCTTAGAGATATGCAGCGAGAGTTTGGTGAAAACAGTAACAGCAGATAAATAGCAGAAAGAGTACCTGTTAAAGCAGAGGGCCTGTTGAACAATTGGACTTAGGAGGCACAGAAGGAAGCTGAGGCGTGTCTGCAACCCAGGTGAAGAGACTTGTCACAGAAGATGCTGACCCGCCCAATGAGCATCAGCATAGCTCTCAAGCAGAGGGTAGTCAAAAATGAGATTGACTTTTCTATGTAGATCCAAAGGTGAAAAAGACAAGATCTCCTGAGTAAATTGGGAGCGTGGTGGGGGTCACAGGAAAGAGTAGAAAAGGAGAGGGGAGCAAGGGAGGGGAATGGAAAAATGCATAGATCAATAAAAGCAAAAAAAGGTGTGTGCCACCATAGGGAAAAAAAAAGAAAAAATAGCCAATGATATTTGATGGATTCAACATCCTAAGCCATCATGGAAAGGCAAATTAAAAATTGTTTGTGGGGGTTGGAGAGATGGCTCAGAGGTTAAGAGCCCTGGCTGCTCTTCCAGCGATCCTGAGTTCATTTCCCAGCACCCACATGGTGGCTCATAGCTGTCTATAATGAGATCTGGTGCCCTCTTCTTGCATGCATGCGTACATGGTGTCAGAATGTTGTATACATAATAAATAAATCTTTAAAAAAAAACAATGAGCTCGGAATGGAAGCATCACCTTTACCTTTCAGGACCTAAAAGATTGAAAATTATGGGTTGGAAAACTCAGCAGTTAAAAGAAGCTGTAATTGTGTTAATTATACATGTATATTATAAGTGATTATTGGTGTGCTTTTATTCACTAATAAACGTTATTTGTGTGGTTCATTCAAGATGTTGTGGTTCTTTTAAATTCCTATTAATAATGTTCACATTAAAATACATTTGGGTCAGTAATACTAGGACAGCCTGAACTTACCCGAGGCCAGGTGATTAACAGTTACAATCTAGAGCTCTAGTTAGGTGCTGCCAGCAAATGAGACATTTGTGCAAATAAGAATGCCCATTTTTGAAATTTGTATAGTAGACCTTAGTGATAATATCAAGCAAGTCTCTACAATGATCTGATCCAGAAGTCAGGGATAGAGACCCTTTAACAACTACTTTTCTCCTGATGGACACCATAAGAAGCATTCTAGAACTTAAATATGCATGGCATGTTAAGAACCATTGGGATGATAGTATGGACCCAGAAAATCTTCAAAACTATTTAAGGAAAAATGGACAAAGAACATGTGGTCAACATATACTGACATTCGTTATTCCGTATTTCTGATCCTGAGGAAGTGTCATGATTTTTAAACGCACAATTCTTGGGGCAATTAGGTGGTAAGGTTACCTGCCACCAAGCTTGGTGACTTAAGTCTGGCCCTCATGATTCACATAGTGGAAGCACTGAAATGGCTTCAGCTATGGGACAATGATCTTGTACCCTGTAAAGATTTGTCAGTTGTACTGGTTTAATAAAATGCTGATTGGCCAGTAGTCAGGCAGGAAGTATAGGCGGGGTGACAAGAACAGGAGAATTCTGAGAAGAGGAAAGACTCAGTATGCAGTTGTTATTCAGACACAGAGGAAGCAAGATGAGAATGACTCACTGATAAAAGGTAGCAAGTCACATGGCTAACACAGACAAGAATTATGGGCTGATATAAGAGTTAATAAGAAGCCTGAGATAGTAGACCAACCAGTTTATAATTAATGTAGACCTCTGTGTGTTTCTTTGGGGCTGAATGGCTATGGGATCAGGCCGGACAGAAACCTCTGTCAACAGGCTTCTGCAAGTTGTCCTCTGACTTCCACATGCAATCTGTGGCATGTGCTCACATTTGCTCTCTCTGTCTGTCTGTCTGTCTCTCTCTCTCTCTCTCTCCCTATGCCTTCCTTTCTTCATCCTCCTTTTCTCTTCTCTATTTCTTAATTCTACCATTTCTGTCTCGAATCTCTGTCCCCTTTTCTGACCCTCCCCTCTTCCCCATCCCAATAAAATTTTAAAAAAGTAATGTACCACTCTGAATATTTTAAGAATGGTATACAAAAACAAAAACTAACAAAAAACAGTAAAACAATTTTGAGTGATAATGGGTTAAAACCCCATAAGTAGTATATTAGAATTATTACTGTATGTGTTTACTTCTGTGTCACTTTGCATTTCCCCTTCCAAGTTTTCTTCCTTCTGACCTTATCTATGTAACTGTGAGAGTCATTTTCCCAAGTCAAAAATTTTCATTACTTCATTCACTGTATTATATGAACAAAATCTAAATAAAAGGAAACAAAGTACAAATATATAATTACATATATAGATACACAACACACATATATATATACATACACATACATGTATACACAACACATTGTATTTTCATTAAAATATTTATATTTTCAAGTGTTAATATATGTTAAATATAATGGTATACAATAATGTAAGCCTATTTTGTGGATTATAGTCATAATGGATTTACTACTATATTTTAAATATTAAATCACTTTCTCCCAGGTGGGCTTCCAGAATTGAACTCAGGTTTTCAGGCTTGGCTGCAAGCACCCTTAACCACTGAGCCATCTTGTTGGCCATATTCATTATTGTAGGTTGTCCAAGTTATTCAACATATAGATTTTCAACACATGACATAATGATCCACTGAATCTCATTGGTATTTTTTGTGAAATTTCCTTTTTTATCTCTAATTTTATTACTCTGAGTCTTCTCTTTCTTTTGGTTAGTTTGAATAAGTTTTTCAATCTTTATCCTTTTAAAAGCACCAGCTCCTTGTTTCACTGATAATTTGTATTGTTCTTCTTGGTTTAATTAACTAATTTCTTCCCTAACTGTCTTAGATCAGTTTTCTATGCTATGAAGAGACAATATAACCTTGACAACTCTTATAAAGGAAAAAATTGAATTGGTTGGATTACAACTCAGAGATTTAGTCCATTATCTTCACGGCAGGGCATGGCAGCATGTAGGCAGGTATGGGGCTGGAGAAGGACCTGAGAGTCCTACATCTTGATCCATAGGCAAGAGGAAGGAAACTGCGTCTCTGGGTGTGGCCTGAGCAAATATGACACATCCAAGTCCACCCCCACAGTGACAGACTTCTTCCAACAAGTCACACCTACTCCAACAAAGCCACCGCTCCTAATAGGACCACTCCTATGAGCTTCTGAGGCCAATGACATCCAAACTGCCATACTAACCTTGATCATTTGTCTACCTACTGCTTTGGACTTGCCGTGTTGTTAGTTTTCTAAGGCCTTGAAGTACACAATTAAGTTATTTATTTGTGGCTGCTTTTGAAAAATGTAGGCACTTACAGACAGAACAAGGTACATTTGAACTCACAGAGACTGAAACAGCAAGCACAGGGCCTGCACTGGTTTGCACCAGGTCTTCTGTGTATAATATCACTTTCAATTTAGTGTTTTTATGGGACCCCTAATATGAGTGCAAGTGCATTTCTGACTCTTGTGTCTTTTTGGGGGGCTTTTCTATTTTTCTTCTTGCTTGGCTTGTCCAACTTCAATATGATGGTTTTCTTTTTATCATGTTATGTTTTGTTTTTCTCTCCTTGAAGCCTGTTCTTTTCTAATGAGAGACAGAAAGGGAGTAGGTCCAGATGGGAGGGGAGGTTGGGGAGGAACTGGAAGGAGTAGAGGGAAGGGAAACTGTACTCAGATTATACTGTATGAGAAAAGATTCTATGTCTAATTAAAAGAGAAAAACAATAATTTCATTGAATCCCAAAGGCTCTAGTATGCTTTATTTGCTCATTTGAATCAGGAAGTTTTAAACTTTCTCTCTCTTTTTTTCCCGTTTGATTTCAGGACATTTTAGTTTTCCCTTCTGATTTATTCAGTGACCCGTTTGATCTCCACAAGTTTGTGTATTTGTTATAGTTTCTCTTGCTATAGATTTCTAATTTAATTCTATGTGGTCAGGTAGAATACAAGACGTTATTGCAAAGTAGTTTTTTACTGGCTTTATTTTTGAGGTTATAATATAATTACATTTCTCCCTTCCCTTTCCTCCTTCCAAATCTCCTCCCATATACCCCTCCTTATTCTCTTTTAAGTTAATGCCCCTTTTTCATGAATTGTTATTACATGCATATATATTCCAAAATATAGCCTGCTTAGCTCATATAATGTTACTTGCGCCCTCCAAATGTAAAGCATTTTTATAACTTGCTTTGTTTCTTAAAATATAATCCACTTTGGAGAGAGGACCACAAGCTGCTGAGAATATTGTGTCTTCTGCACTGCTTGGGTAGAATAGATGTTTGTTAAATCCATTTGATCTATAGTTTCATTTAACTGTGATATTTCTTTGTTGAAGTTCTCTGTATGGTTTGTCTATTAATAATAGTAAAGTATTTAAGTCTCCCATTATTATCGTGCTGAGATTAATCTGTACCCTTACATCCAATAGTGTTTGTTTTATGAAATAGGGAGTGCCAATGTTTGGTGCATATGTGTTTAGAACTTTTATACATCTCAGTGGATTGCTCCCTTAATCAATGTGAAGTGACCTTTTAGCTCCACTGAGTAGTATTGTCTTGAAGTCCACATTGTCAGATATTAGCCTGTGCCTACGTCTTTCTGCTTTTGGGTTCTACTTATGTGCAATGCCTGTTTCCATTCTTATATAGGAAGGATGTTTTGGTCTTTGCCAGGGACATATTTACTTTGTTAGCAATAAATAAATTGTTCCTTTTTTTATTTTTTTATTTTTTATTTATTTATTTTTTCCTTTTTTTATTGTTAAAAGAAAAATTTACATTTACTCCCCTTGTTCCCGGCCCTCCCGCTCCCCCACTACCCTACCGCCCTCCCCCTGCTTCCTTAAGATGGTGCAGGATACCCTGCCCTATGGGAAGCCCAAGGCTCGCCCCCCTCCATCTTAGTCTAAGAAGATGTGCATTCATATAGAATTAGTTCCCAAATAGTCAATACATGCAGAAGATATAGGTCCCAGTGCCATTATCGTTGGCTTCTCAGTCAGTCCCCACTGGCAGTCACATTCATAGAGTCCACTTAGGAAAACAGCTTGCTTGCTTATTTATTTATTTCCCCTCCCCTCTCTTCTCCAATCCCTTCCTTCTACCTCCTCTCTGCCCCTCCCCCATTCACTGCTCCTCCATTTCTTTTCAGAAAAGGGCAGGCCTCTCATGAATATTAACAAAACATGGCATATCAAGTTGCAGTAAGACTAAACACCTCCCCAGGTATTAAGACTGGGCAAGGTGACCCAGTATGAGGAATAGGGTCCCCAAAGCCAGAAAGAGTCAGAGACAGACCCTGATCCTACTCTCATAAGAAGAGCAAGGCACACAACTGTCACATGTATGCAGAGTGCCTAGGTCAGTCTCGTGCAGGTTCCCTGGTTGTCAGTTCAGACTCTGAGCTCCTATGAGCCCAGGTGAGTTATTCCTGTGCTTTTTCTTGTGACATCCTTGACCCTTCTGGCTCTTGTAGCTGAAGCTTACATTTGGAGAATCCATGCTGTTATGTTATTGAATACACTTTTAATCTTCTACTTTTCCTCTTTCTATGCTCACAGTTCCTAACTTTGGCCTTTAAACGGTGTCCAATGGACCTCACACTTTCAGTTCATGGAATTCATTCTATTTTCATTGCTGTCTTCGATATTTTAATTTGTTTACCTTGTCTCCGGACCCCAGTAGTCTGCCTTCACTTGAGCCACTCACTCTTTTGGTGATTTCTAATTGTTTTTTGATTACCGAGGTTTTCATTTACCAGCTTTCAGAATGACTCTTTTCAATAATTCCATCTACTTAGTTCCTCTTCCACAGCACACTGTGATTCCTTTCTTTCAGCTGGTCGTTCGCATTCTCCTGGAAGTCATTCAGTTCATTTGTCCTCGCTTTTGATTTCTTGGACATCCCTGTAATCTGTTTTGATACTTCAGTAGGAGTTCATCTAGTTCATCACTGCCTTTGGAATCACTCCTATGGAATTGGTAGTTTTGAAGAAGTCTTGATACCTTGTTTTTCACGTTTCGCCTGTCTGTGCTAGGACTTTCACATCTGTGATTAGGTCATTGGTTGGGCTTTTAGCACTCCTATTCTTTCCATCACGAAATTTGCAATGTTGAAGTGAGACTAGGTCATAAAAGGGTTGAGGTGCAGTTTCTCCCCACTGGGAATGTACTTCCGCATCTAAACCCACATGCTTAGCTGCAATACCACTTTAAGAGTACAATACTAACTGCAGAAGCACGAATGTCCGTAAGGACATATTCTTTCATGCTGGCCCTTAGGCTTGGTTCTGGCTTCGTTGTTCTCCTTCTCCCACTATCGCCTGACAAGGAAACAAAGCCGCACTGGGGGTAGCCGAAACAGACTCTTTTTCTCTTTTAGACCTGCGGAAAAGTGCGCATGCCATTAAACCGGACTAAATTCGAGATATTATATGGAAATGTGGGGATTTATAGCCCAGAAGCATGTTCAAGAACAGGTTTGCAATTTATTAAGGGGAAATGTCAGTGTCCAGGGAGCCTTCTGACTGAACTGGTCTAACAGGATTCTTGCTAAAGACAGGCCAGGGATGAGCACCACCTGGGGGATGGTAAAGGATCCATCTTGATGGAGGAGGATTCATTTGAGGAGAAATTGTGGGAAGGGGTCCCTAGCTAAACAGGATTCCTGCTCAAAAAACTAGGCCATGCAAAGACAAATCTTACCCACTGAAGTGCAGCTAACATTCCCTTACTGTTTGGTAGGCGATCTCAAAGTCAGTATCCATGTCTTGCACAGTGAGTCTTTTTCCAAATTCCTCTGCTGTCTAATGTTGGCTTCTCCAACAAGAATCAAGTCTAACTGAGCTTTCTGAGATCTGGAGTAGCAGTCCCACCACAAATGCATAGCAAAGCGGTGGTGAAAAGCACTAACAAGTTGAGATACTTCTAAGTAAAAAAAAAAAAAAAAGAGAATACCACCCAAATGAAAGATACTTTTGAGGCCAGGATAATGATCATGCTCCTAATCCCAGGGAGGAGGAAACTAAGGCAACAGGATCCCAGATCTGAGGTATACACTATATACAGCCTGGGGTATATAGTGAGACCCTGTCTATAAATAAATAAAACAAAATGAACAGAATCTGGGGTTTAGGGATAGAGCTCAGTTGGCACAGTGCTTGCCCAGCATACAGGAAACCCTGGGTACAGTCCCCAGCACACTGCATAAGCCAGGCATGGTGGACACTCAGCATTTCTAGCACTCAGGAGGTGGAAGCCGGAAGATCAGAAGTTCAAAGTCTTTCTCATTTACATAGCAAGTTTGAGGGCAGCCTGTGCTACATACAAATGAACAAAAAGATGTTTGTGCCATGATATACAAAAACGTCACAAATTCCATTCCTAGCAAGAACAATCAGGCCTCAAATTCTAGAAGACTGTCGGGCAGCTTCTTTCTTCTGCCCATGCTCCAGTCCCCAGCCCCTGCCTATGCCTCTCTCTGCTCCTGCGCCTTTTCTTGCAAGCCCTCCTGACTGGCCAGCGTTCAGGCCACCTACCAGACTGATAGCCAATTTGTAAGAGCAGGCTTCACTAACAGCAGCCTGCATCAGAGGCGCCTGGAAGACCTGGAAAACGGAATGCTGTGGAGCACCTCAAGACTCGGAGTCAGCAGGCATGAGAAGGGATATGAGAATTTGCATTCCTAATACGTTCCCTGAGAATTAGTTTTCATATTCTGAGGACCAGATATTGAGAACCATTGATCAATATTATCTTCGAACTTGATATCCCACCAAAAAAACCTGACTTGGTCCCTGGACTCCAGGGCTTGGTTCTCGTGAGAAAGAATCCAGCTGAGCCGATCTGAGGCAGATGTTTATCTTTGTTGCATTTAGTTATACCCAAGGGAGCGAAGTCCTATGGTTTTATAGGACCTATTGCTTCTTTGAGGCTATGGTGTGAGAAACATTTTAAAGAAGGTGGCTCACTGTCACAGCTACTGCCACGGCTGACCTTTTGTTTCTTTATTTTATTTGGCTGAGACGGGGTCTCAAGTGAGTCAGACCAGCATTGGACTCCCTGTGTAACTGACCCTGGCCTTAAGATCCCGATTTTCCTGCCTCTGCCTCTCAAGTGCTGGGATGATAGGTACGCACCACCCGGTGTCCACCATGGCTTCTTTTAAAGCTCTGAAAGTCCCCGTACTGAATTAGTTCTTCATGGCCAATGAAAGTTGTGAGATTATGAGCACTGTAGACTCAACACCTCTAGCCAGGAATCTCAAAGTGAATCAAAGCTTTATATCCACCTCTAATTCCATACCCTTTCCCCTTCTAGTAAGTTGCCCCCTCTCAAACTGTGCAAGCCAGAAACTCCATTGGTTTCTCCTCACTGCCTTCACCTTCCTAAGTCCTGCTGGTTGTTCTTTCTATGCTTGCTTAGTCTAAGCTAACACCTGCCTTCAGTCTGTTCTTCAAATGAGTGCCCAGTGTTCTACCGTTCTACCTGAAGCAGCTTCCTAGACTTCGCTTGCTGCCTCAGCCGCTCCGTGCCTGAGGCAGTTGAAGTCTGGGTTCATTGTGTTCAGCAGACTGCAGCTACAAGTCTATTTTTGTAACAGTGCCACACACACACACACGCACATTATCGTGGGATGGGAATGTGGCGCGGCTGGTAGATTATTTGCCTAGAAGTACTGCAGGCAGCCCGATCAAGAATTTGCCATCATCTTTTATTCAAGGCCAGCGTTTGATATATGAGATCCTGTCTTAGCTTTCCAAATATTTTTATTTAAACTAGCCTGTGATGTCTGCTGGGACTTGCCACTGCCTACTTCAGACTTCCCACAACAGCAGGCAAAAGCCCATGTTCTCTAGCATTCACCCTGCTATTTCACGTGCAGCAATCATTACTCATGGTTTCTTTTCTTGCTTAGATGCCCTTCTGCCTAGATAACATCCTTGAGACAAGGCTTAAGAACTGTGATCCCAGGAAAGCTTCCTCGTTTGCTCCCACAAGTTCTCGCAGTCAATCTTCTCTGAAATTCTTAAGACTACAAGTATAGTTATCACTAGATTTATCATACTATATTAAATTGTTTTTGTTTTTCCCTTTCACCCCTTAGATTCTTGCAGATATGATCTCTGTCTTGACCACGACTATATTTCTACCATATAGTGTGGTTGATCACAAAACAGTACCTGGTGCCCTAGAGATGGCTTAGTCACTAAGCCTTAGTAGGGTAGGGGTGCCTGTTGGCAAGCTGGATCACTGGGACCCACATGGTAGAAGGAGGTGACCACCTCTTATAAGTTGTCCTCGAGGCTCTTTGTGTATACACGCGCATATACACATACACACAAAATGAATGTAGTTGACAACAATCTTAAATTGTTACAACAAGTTTGAGGGTGACAAAATTTTGTTAAAAAATTTTAAGGGTGACATCATACACTTTGAGCAACAATAACCCAAGCCAAAAGCTAGTGGAAAGCAGGCAAAGAGTTAAATAGATGCTTTCTCAAGGAAGATACGCAAGCAGCTGCCAATAGACACGGGGAAAAGGTCAGCATCATTGGATAGTGAGGAAACAAAGACAAGAGAAAACAAGTCTCATAGATACAAAGACAGCCAGAGCGCATCAGAAGAAATGGAAAGTGTTGCCGGAGAGGTAGGAATGGAAAAGCTCATAAATGTTCCATGCTTTGCTAGTGAGAATTAAAATGATAGCCATGGTAGAAAGTAATTTTGTGCTTCTTTGATAAACTAAAAACAGTTGCCATAAAGAATCACCAACTCCAATGGGAAGCAGAGACTCAAAAATACAAGTGTACACCCTCATCCATATCAGTGTTATTCGCAACAGCCTAAGTGTGACATTGATCTAAGTGTTTGTTTATCGATGAGTAAATTATGCGTTTGGATGATGGAATACATTAAAATATTATATACATGCATTAGAATATTATTTTCCTATAAAGAGAAGGGAATCCTGCAACACAACATCTTGAGAATATTAAGAATGATTCATTCCCAGTACAGGCTCCTGTATGGTTCTATGTATGGGAGGAACGTTCTAACTCAGAGACACAGAAAGTAGGATGGTGGTGTGTAGGGTCTGGGAAAGGGGGACTACGGCTTACGGTTTGATTGGGACAGTTTCTTTCTTCTTTCTTTTTAAACAATCTTTTTTATTTTACATACCAATACCAGTTCCCTTTCCCTCCCCTCCTCCCACTCCCCCTACTTTCCCACTACCCCACCCCAATTGCTCCTCAGAGAGGGTGAGGCCTCCCATGGGGAGTCAACAAAGTCTGTCACATTACTTGAGGCAGGACCAAGGCCCTCCCCGCT
>JAQHUG010000341.1:852125-889220 GCA_028555095.1 Dicrostonyx torquatus | reverse complement strand
AGGGTTTCTCTGTGGCTTTGGAGCCTGCGCTGGAACTACCTCTTGTAGACCAGGCTGGTCTCGAACTCACAAAGATCCGCCTGCCTCTGCCTCCCAAGTCCTGGGATTAAAGGCGTGCGCCACCACCACCCAGCCCTCCTTCCTCTTTTCCACTGGACTCCAGGAGTTCAGCGTAGTGCTTGGCTGTGGATCTCTGCATCTGCTTCCATCAGGTACTGGATGAAGGTTCTATGATGACAACTAGGGTAGTCATCAATCTGCTTACAGGGAAAGGCCAGTTCAGGCATCTTCTCCACTATTGCTAGGAATCTTAGCTGGGGTCATCCTCGTGAATTCCTGGGAATTTCCCTAGTGCCAGGTTTCTGGCTAGCCCCATAATGGCTCACTTCATCAAGATATCTCTTTCTTTGCTCCTCCTCTCTGGGACAAAGTTTCAGCCTTGCAAAACATGTAGAGCTCTGGAAGTTGGTGGTGGTAATGGCTGTGCAATGCATGGTTCAATACCTCCAGTGCATACTTAAAATATTAGAGGTATTTGCCTATCCTTTCAACAACTGAAAACTAAAGGCAGATAACTCAGCATCTTCTCCAGTAAACTTGGGCATCAGAATTCCACTTTCAAAGCTAGAAGGCGGAATTCCTCTCTATTTCCTTTGGCGGTTCAGTTCTATCTCCCGGAGCACTTCAAAGACATGGGACATTTCACATAGAAGCAATAGGTTTTCAGAACAAGTGAACACTCTTCTGCTTTATCTTCTTGGTTATTCAAGGGGTTTTCCAAAGCCCTCTCGTATTCATTTGTTTGTGTTCTGTGTTTTTTCAAACATTCGCTTCTATTCCCTCCCACTCTTGGACTCTCCAGATGAATTCCCTAAATAAGGGAATGCTTGAGCCAGCAAACAAGCAGGAGCAGCAAAGCAGATGGCAGCTGGCTTCTTGCGTCTGCTTCGAAGAGACGGAAAGCAAGGGAAAACAAAGTCTTGGCTTATTTGCATGATCTGAAAGGGGTAAAGGACCGACACCACCGCGGAACAATACACAGACACTATCAGTAAATGATTTTTTTTGTATAAGCAAAATGGGTCAGGGAGATGTGGCACGCTGGAAGTATATAGGGGAGTATTTACGAGAGTTCTGGTTATAAGTGGCGAAAATCAAAATGAAGATGATTTAAGAACGGAGGGCACTGATTAGGGTGCCGCTCAATGGTAGGGCACTTGCCTAGCAGATGTGATGGCCTTGGTGCTATGCCAAGCATTGAAAATAAAGTGCATTTGTTAGGTGAGTGAGTGAAATGCCCACGGGTGTTTGGTCTCTTGGCTCAGCTGTGTGCTGTTGCTCCAGCTGTGGGGTTAGGAATCTGTGCTCTCCTTTCTTCATCTGTAGTCTCTAGAAGGCTCATCCTCACCCTAGCTGATAACCCATCGAAGGCACAGTACTTCATTCCGAAGAGCTCTGGTGTTATTCCTAAGGCTGATTTATTTTAGCCTTGTTCGGGCTACGTACCCATACCTGAAACTCTAAGGTGGAACTTTTAGACTAGCCAGGTTCAAGTTTATATGGAGACTTTGAACCAGAGACCTCTCCCTTCAAACTCCCTAAGTGAACGGAGAACCAGGGGATGGGGGAGACAAATGCAGCGAAGAGACAAAGAAAGAGGAGGTAGAGAGGGACATCTCAGAACTTGTTCCTCAAAGGAAAAGACACAGTACTCTTCCCACAACTGCAAACATAGCTTGGGAAGACAAAATCACTATCTGAAATGAACACTATACCCTTATGAGACAGCCTGGACGACTTACACGAGGTTTCTCCCGAATAGACAAGCATGTCAGAAAGAGGTTCAAATTCATCTATGCCCTGTGCGAAAAGAAACTACCCAACTTCGTGTACCCCATGTGTATCTAACTTCAAGTGCTAAAATCCTTCCATGTTTCTCACAGGCCTTGAGGTAGCTGTCCATGCTGCCACATCTATAGCTGAATGACATGTTTTCGTAGCCATTTAAAACATCGAGTGTCTCATGTCAAAGATCAATGGGAAAGCTAGATAAATTAAAAGCATTTGAACGTGAGAGCGATAGAGACAACATGCAAGACCTCACAATGAATATCAAAGCAATTCACATATACTAGGTGTGAATAGTAAGCACTCTGATCTAGCAATGGAGGGAGGTCTTGAAAGATTAGCTGTTTCTCCCATATTCTGTTCTCTGAGATCACCTCCCACCACAGCTTGTCCTACTTATCTGGTTCTTAAAGAGATGTTGCAGAAGTTTACCCCTCTGGGAACACCACTATTTCAGCAACTCCCTTCCTGTAGATAGGAGATAAGTGCCTTGGGGACTGTCCTAAGGGTTGGAAAAGCACATGCTTTTTGGGACCATGCTTACAGTTTTTTTAGGCAATGAAAACTCCCTAACTTCCATTCTGTAAGTAACTTCTTAGCATTCACTTTATGTCTCTAAGAACAAGAGATGAATAATGGCTTACCTGTCATCAAAGTTTCTTTTTATAAAAGTATGTATACTTATATCATAGAGAGCTATTATGAAACACACAGCTTCCTTTTCGCTCTCTGCTCTGGTATCCCTAGGGTAGAACCCTTATCCTCCCGTCTTGAGATGGTTGATAAAACCCTATTACGTCTACATTCCAGGCAGGAGAATGGGGAAAAGGGAAAAAAGACCTATTTCCTCCTCTAAGGACGCTCGCAAAGGTCTGTCAAATACTCTTGCCTAGTTTTATGGAGCGGCGTCAGCATGGTTCAAACTAAGCAAGTTTAGGGAGCGTAGTATAGATGTTTTTTCCAAGTGACAATTAATTGGGTTTCCGGAGACAGAGAAAGAGGGAGAGAGGTGGGGGGGGCAGTGGAGGAAAACTATTAGACTCCAAACATACACACACACAATTGACTCATGTTCCACTTTCTTAGGTGGCAGGCGAAGGAAGATGTGCCATCAAGTCAGAGCCTTAGATTACCACCTGATCTAACAGGCAACAGGCCTGAGAACTCTTCCCAGACACCCAGGTTCCTCACACAAATGACTCTAATGGCTATTGTATATTGGTCATTACAAACTTCTATTACAACAGGGAAACACAGATGGTGTGAAGTGTTGGCCCTCCTTTGGTAGAGGCAGATGTTTCAAGCTTTCTCAGCCCTTATGCTATCTATATAATGGAGCATTTAGGCTTTCTTTCTGTGTTTCTTTCTTACTTATTTATTTAGTTAGTTAGTTAGTTAGTTAACGCTAGGTTTTGCTTTGTAACCCAAACTGCTATTCTCCCAGGATTCTCCCATCTCAACCTTTTGAGTGGTGAGATTACAGGCATTTACCACCACACTCTGCTAATCATTATGACACCTTATTGTCTGTCTGTTTTCACCAGGGCCTAAAGCATGCTAGGCAAGTGTTCAACCCATCGAGGCTGTCTTCCTGTACAAGCCTCATGATATGCTTGCAGCTCATTTGAAGTTGCTGAGAGCGGCATAAAGGGCCACTCAACAGAGTCTATTCTCTTCCTTACCTCTGGCTCTCAGATCTGCTCATTGCAGCCACAGTTTCCCTCCTTTGGGGTACGTGATTAGTAGAGGCTGCAAGGAATGGGCTTCAGCAGGCCTGCCTGTTTTAACGTAACCTAAAGCTCTGCTAGTCTTGACGTGTCAGACCTTCGTCCTTCAATTCAGGGCCACAGGCTGTGCCTCTAGGCGCTCTGAGCACGTCCTAGGCGCTCTGAGCACGTCCTAGGCAGAAGGAATGAAGCCAGAAGACTTCCAAGATAAGTCAACTCCATATGGCCACTTAAGGAAAAATCTCTTGGGGCTGAAGGGATGGCTCTGTAGTTAAGAGCACACGCTGTTCCTGCAGAGGATCTGGGTTCAGTTTCCAGAGCTTATTTTTCCCGACCCTGTGTTGCAGGAACTCTGTTATCCTCTCTGACCTCCTTAGGCACCACGCACAAATGTGGTACAGATACATACATGCAGGCAAAACAATCACACACACATAAAATAAAATAAACAAACATATTTTTTTTTTGAGACAGGGTTTCTCTGTGGCTCTGGAGCCTGCACTGGAACTAGCTCTTGTAGACCAGGCTGGTCTCGAATTCACAGAGATCCGCCTACCTCTGCCTCCCGAGTGCTGGGATTAAAGGCGTGCGCCACTACCGCCCGGCTAAACAAACATATTTTTAAGAAAAAAAAAAAAGTCAGGCTAAGAAAGAAGCTCAATTGGTAGAACATTTCCATATATGAAGCCCTGAGTTCCTTTCTTAGCACCATAGAACCCAGGTGTGGTGGCACATGCTGTACTCCTAACATCTGAGAAGCAGACACAAGAGGATCAGAAGTTCAGAGTCATCCTTGGCTATGCAGTAAGTTCAAGGCTAGTCGAAACTATGTGAGACTACAATTCAAAGAAACAAAAACAAATCCACCAAAAACTTTTCCAGCAAGATTTCCCAGTACCCTACTTTGGGAAGGTGATGCAGAAAGATTGTGAATTTGAAGTCAGTCTGGGACACTGAATGAGATTCTATCAAAAACCAAAAGACTGGCGATATGACTGAGCTCTTAAGAGTACTTACTGCTCTTCTGAGGACCTAGGGTCGTTTGATGGTTCACAACCACCTTTAACTCCACTTCCGGGCACTTCCTGAGGCACCAGATAAGCACAGGTTCACAGACATAGATGAAGGCAAATGCTCATGCATATGCAAAAATAAAATAGTTTTAAAATAAAACTTCTACCAGCCTGGTCTACAAGAGCTAGTTCCAGCGCAGGCTCCAGAGCCACAGAGAAACCCTGTCTCGAAAAAGAAAAATAAATAAATAAGTAAATAAAATAAAAATTCTATGGAAAGGATACTTTAAAATACTTTAATTTAAAAAAAAATTTCCAGACAGTCCAACCAGAAAGTGAATAGAGTCGGTTAACAGAGGTCTGTGGGACTGTGAAGAGTCAAATTATACTGGAAGCTCTAATTTACCACTTTTGGGGACCAATGTTGAGGCACAGCTGTTTGGCTTTTAATGCCAAAAGGAAAGCAGGACACTAGTCTCTGCCAATAATAGCGTTCACTCTGGGTGGATCAGTCATATCCACAAAGTCTCATGACCTACTGTGATGTTCAAATAGTGTTTGTCATCATGAAAGTTTACAATAGAAGGTAAGTCTTTAAAGGCTCTGATAAATTTTTGCCAGGATTCCCAGGGAATGAATACATCTTAAGATTGTTTTTCTTAAAACATGTAGCATGTTTGGTCTATTTTCGTGTTCCTATTTCCTCTTCCAATTCTCTGGCATCTGCTATAATGATGAAGTCCCCACCAGAAGCCAAGAGAAAACTCATGCTGAGCTCTTGAACCACGAGAACCGTGGACTAAGTGGATACTCTTTTCACTTCAGCTTAAGTGAATGACATGGCTCCTAGAATCTAGCCAGACTTCGAAAGTTGACCTCAAATTTATTACCACTGGGAGTTGACCAAGGCACTGACCCCACTACTCTTCTCTTCCCAGCCTGGCAGCTAGGACCTTCTTAAGGCTTGCCAAAAAGCTCTTGCCTCTGTGTGCTCTAAAGATGGCTACTTCCCTTCCGTTCCATTCCCATCTCTGGGATTCCATGAATTCAATGTCTAGGAAGACAGACTTTATACCCTACAACACAACTCACTCAATCCCGGAAGCGAAAATAATCTGAAATAGTCCTGGAATAGAAGAAAATAGAAGATGGAGAGCAACCACAATATCTCAACAACTATCCTTGCTGCGCTGACAGGTAAGTATCAAGAATGTCTCAGTCTCGGGGCAGTGCTATGTGCCAGCTACTGGTCTAACACCAGTGACCTTTACTAACTCATTCCGGCCTCACACTGGAATCTGATGATATAATTATCACTTTCAGAGATGGAAAAACAGATACTGAGATGACAAAGGCGGTATTCAAACATATAATTTGGCCCCAGGGTTGGCATCCAAACTTGGTGCTCTACTGCCTCTCTGTGGGGAATGGCCTCTTTTCTACACAAGTATGCATCTAAGTGAGTGATTGTTCAACTTAGGCGAAAGTTTTAAAGAAAAGGGCAGAAATTGTTCAACATCATTTGGAATGGAATGTTCAGAGTCTCAGAGGCACCTCCCCCTTTTTTCTATCTTCTGTGTCTATGGGAGCTTGAGAAGCAGGGCCTCCTAAAGAACCAGCAACAGGACGGGTAGTCCATTCATGTCCTTTAGATGAACATGTGTCCTTTGTCCCTTTGAATATAGAATACCCTTATGCACCAGTATTTCAGGCCAAATGGCTGTGGGAATACTTCCACTTACTTATTAGAGCGTCTTAAAGAAAACCTAACACATGGATATGGTGGTGTATACCTTTAATCCCAACACAAGGCAGAGGCAGGTGGAACTTTGTGAGTTCAAGGCCAGAATGGTTTATGTGGTGAGCTGCAGACCATCCAGAGCTACATACTGAGATCCTGCCTCAAAAAAAGAGTAGGAAAGAAAGAAAGGAAGGAAGGAAAGAAGAAAGAGAGAGAGAGAAAGGAAGAAAGGGAGAAAAGTTAATAGTAGTTAATAAATACGCTGCTGAACTCTCTGAAAGCTGATAAAAACTTAAAGCAATTAGAAATGCCATACATTTCCTGTGTGGATGTAAAAGAGAGCCATTTTGAATGAGTATTGTCTGGTCCTTACAATACACTAATATACTACCTAGTCACACCACTCCTAGGTATTTATCTAAGAGAAACTGAACGTCATGCTCAAACAAATTTTGTATGTGAATATGTTTGATATATTGTTGATAGTCTCTACAAAACGAAAGCAACACAAAAGTCCTTCAACTGGAGAATGGATGAAATGTGACAAATTATACAATAGCTGTCACCCATCAATAATTGGGAATAAGTTATTGAACAGGGATGAATCTCAGATGCACTTTTTTCAGACTAAGAGAAACTAGACTCAAAAGGATATTCATGATTCCCTTGGTACATCATTCTTGAAAGACAAAACACTATATAACAATGAAAAACAGATCATTAGTTGATGTGGGATTCCCCTCTGTATGCTGTGAATATCATTGGTGAATAAAGAAACTGCCTTGGCCTGTTGATAGGGCAGAGTAGAACTAGGTGGGGAAAACTGAGCTGAATGCTGGGAGAAAGAAGGTGTAGTCAGAGAAAAAACATGGAGCCCTACCAGAGACAGACGCCAGAACTTTACCAGGTAAGTCAAGCCTCGTGGTGATACACAGATTAATAGAAATGGGTTAAATTAATATGTAAGAGTTAGCCAACAAGAAGCTAGAGTTAATGGGCCAAGCAGTGACTTAATTAATACAGTTTCTGTGTGGTTATTTCAGAACTGAGCAGCTGGGAACTAACTAGCTGACTCCCTACTACAATTAGTTGTCAGGGCTGAATGAGGGGCTGAGCAAAGGAGCACTAGAGTGGAACTGGGGCTGGAGAGGGCTGGAGTGCTCCTTCCTAGTTAATTGTGGTACTGGCATTTATGTTGCAATGTGACTTGAAAATGCATAGGCTACCCACTATTAAATTCATTAGATGTCAAATAAAATAAATAAGTAAAATCTTCTTTTGATTTTCATGACAGCATTTATTTTCCTATTTTCTAATGATTTCTTTTCCTCTACTCAAAGAGAAAATGAGAATCTCTAAGGCTCAATTAAAGTCCTATTATTATTATAATAAGGTCCTATTATTATAATAATTACTATTCTATTTGTTGTTAGTAGTACTGGGCCTTCTAATCTAAAGTGATTTCACCCATTCCTGTGGCAGGTATCTCTACCACAGACATTTCACATCAGAGCTTCAGGCTCCGTGATCCAGTTGGCTGTCTCTCAAACATTTCTGACTAGACATGTCTCTATCAAAAGTTTGGATCTACCCCATCAGCCATGCTTCTGTCCCAGTCTTCACTATCAATAAGTGATGGCCATAGTCCACTGACTTACCAAGAATGGAAAACAAGGAGCCCCACCTGGAGCCTTCTTTTTCCTCATTCCCATATCTAGTCCTACCTCTAAAATTTACAGTAAAGCCTTATTCTAGTTCAGTGCTTCTCAACCTTCCCAACGCTGCGGCCCTTTCATGTAGTTCCTCATGTTGTGCTGACCCCCAACTATAACATGTTTTCATTGCAACTTCATACATGTAATTTTGCTATTGTTATGAATCAGAATGTAAATATTTGGTTTCCGATGGTTTGGGGCAACCCCGTGAAAGGGTTGCTTGCCCCCACAAAAGGGGTTGTGACCCACAGGTTGAGAACTGCTGCTCTGGTCAAGCCGTTGCAATTGAGTTCCAACTCTGAGATTTTGAATTTGAATTTGAATTCTATACTCAAAACTCATTGGAACCATCTGGGGGTCCTTCACTTTCTAGAAAGCAGCCCTACTTCTTTCTGGAAGCCCCACAAAAGTGTTCCAGGCATGTTTTTCTCACCCCACCCCACCTCAGGCTTAGCTTGATCTTACTCAATTCTAAAGTGCAATGTACATTTTTGTTTCTCAGGTGGACTTCTGTTCGTTTTTCCAAGTGGGTTAGGCATCCCTAAACGAGCCAGAGTACCCCTGATATTGAATGCTATGTCATTTTCATGATCACACCAAATCACAATAGGCCCTTCATAGTTTTTTGTTTGAATAGAATCAAACTTTAGGATCAACTATTTTGCTGTGAGATTGTGTTTCCTAGTAACATCAGAAGCTACACCCATAGAGTCTCACCATCATGACCACCTAAACATAAGCTGAGTAAGGGTGACACCAATGAACATGATAAACTGGGCTGAGAAAAGCTCTTGAAGCCTCAGCCCTAGACAAATAGGCAACTGAGGAAAGCTGGGAATGGGAGAGATGCTCTTCCCCAGGAAAGAGGACACCAATTAGTGGCCCAGTGCCAAAGAATCTACTTTGAAAAGATGGATGCAAGTAACATTATATGGAGTCAGCAAACTATATTTAGGAATATATGTATATAGAAATATATATGCATGCAATAACAGTGAAAATGAGGCCATCAATTTGAGGAACAGAGGATGGAGTATATGGGAGGGGTTGAAGAGATGACAGGAAAAGATGTTGTGATTAAATTATGGTCTCAAAACTAAAACAATAAAAATCCACCCTTCATGCTTATGCTGCATACTCCCTATCCTCAGTGCACCTGATCATCAGTGCAAGCTGAAGAAGAAGCTAAGCGAAGCAGGAAGTCCATGTTACAGGTTCAGGTATGTCTGGAGGCAGTAACTCTCATGCTTGGCCCCCTTTAAAAGCTTGTGAGTCCTTCCTCTAATTTCTGTTTCAGCTTTAAAAAAAATTCAACAAAGAAAGTAAATAAACAAAATCCCCTGCCATCATTGGAAGGCTCTTCTAACATAGACTATCTCTAATCTAAGGTAGGGAAGGGGAAAAACCCCTGCCATCATTAGAGGCTCATCAAACATAGACTATTTCCAGTCTAAGGTAGGGAAGGGAAAAGGATCTAAGGTGATGGAATAGTGCCACAAGGTTGAAGAGAAGTATGCAATCTGTGATGACCCATGGAGGGATCCATATGATTCCAAAGTTCCTCCCAAAGTCCTTAGAAAAAATATACAGGATGCGACATGGGTTTCGTGGATAGATGTGCACTCCTAACTGTCAGCATCCTCTTATCATTCTGTGACAAAAGGAGCTGAAGTTGAGCTTCTAGGTCTGAAGAGCAGAGTTTGCCTAAAGACGTAAAGAAGCATCATTAACACATCTGTAGCTTTCCAGTGCATGAGAGATAGAACTGGAATAATTAGGCAAGAAATTTAAAAGGAACATAAAATATATAAAATCTAGATTTTGTTTTCTTGTCATTGTCCTGAAATTGTTATGAAATGCTAGACAGGCAGAGAAGATAGTTATAATAATATAAAGCCTGTAAAGCTGAATTAAAAATGTGAGAGGATATGGAGAGATGGCTCAGCAGTTAGGAGCATTTGCTGCCCTTGCAGAGGACTCTGGCTCAGTTCCCAGCACCAACACGGAGGCTCACAAGCATCTGTATCTTAACTTCTGGGGAGTCTGACCTGCTCTTTAGAGCTCTTTAGGTACCAGATATTCACTTGGTGCATATACACGCAGGCAGGTGAACATTCATACAAAATAATGAATAAGTAAGTAGCTAAAAATCTGTGTGAAGTAGGAAAAAGTCTCAAAGCTCAATCCAATAATTATGAAAGAGTAAAAGTCCACAGCTGGGAACAAGGCTTGCAGAAGAAAAAAAAAAAACCCTCTCTCGAACACTCTTATGTTCTCCAATTATTGATGACTCAAATCTTATGCTGTTTTCCCAACATATATGCTTGGGAAATCAACAGCTACTACTTTGTAATTGCCAAATAACTATTCCAGAATGCAATTCACCTAAGCCTAATCAATGGAACCACAACTCAGCTCATAGCTCAAGCCCCTCATTTTCTACTCAGTCCTAGGGCTGGGTACAGGACCCAGGTCAGCACAAATGTGCAGAGCAGTAGATTCAGAGGCAAGCAGATTACACAGCCTGCACCAAATACATCACAAACCTGGGATTTCTGGTGGAATTACTGGAAAAGAAGTGCTCCTGTTTTTCTGTTGGAATCGTGAAGGGAAGAGATTGTGGGAGTCACGGTCATCCTATGGGAAGTGGCTACAAAATAATGAAGGTAAGCTGAAGAAAAACAGAGGCTCAGTCCCAATGCTTTAGTGATGGTTCACTTTGGACACCCTATTCAATCATACCTTTCATCATCTTGTCATTGAGCAAATGTGTGGATAACTACTCTGTATCTAGGGATCTACTGAGTTAGGTAAGAGAAACATCCCCAGGATTGTCATTTAAAAGACGAGAACTTGGGGAGTGGAGAGATGGTTTAGGGCACTTGTTGCTCCTGCAGAGGAAGACATTGCAAGACATTACTTCCTTGGATTGACCTAGCAACTGGCTCACGACCTTTGGTTATCTCCAGGTGATCCATTGCCCTCTTCTGGCCTCCATGGGTACAACATGAATGCGGTGCCCTTGCATCATAAGCAGATCTTGGGCTATCAAGATGGCCTACTGCTCATTTCTGGTGAAGCAAGTTTGATTCCCAGAGCCCTTTGAAGGGTAGGCAGAGAGACCTGACTATTAAGCTGTCTTCTGACCTCCACATGGGTGTTCTTTGAAAAACAGGGTACTGATATCCAGCTTTGTCCCAGAAAAGAATGACTATTAGGCCATCCCAAAAACCATAGATGAAGTTTTACTAGAGAAATATACATGTGTGCATGTGTATATATGCATACATACACACACACACACACACACACACACGAGGGGGTGGGGAGGGTGAGAGGGAGAGAGAAACAGAATAAATAAAAATATTTAAAGTTCTTTAAGACTAAGCAGAGATCCTGAAATAATATCACAGCTTCATAGGAAGTATGAAAATGTAACAGTGGAAAATGATAGCGAAGTCTTTGTAGGAAGCTGATTTGAAAATCCATTTAGAAACTCAAAGATAGTAGGCAAGAATGAGGAAGTGAATGGGTATGAATGAGGAAACACATCTTGCTTCCAAGCTCTAAGCAAATTTTCCTTAGTCTATTTTTATAGACCATTTGCTTTTATTTATTTTCCTTGTTATGAAAAATCACAGAACCCATTCAAATACATCTATGGGTTTTTTTTTTTGGTCTGTGACATTTGGAAATTGTTTATTATTGTAATTCATCTCCTTTGGATTTCAGCACTTCTGAGTCATGTTTAATGAAAAGCTGTTTGCGAGGGACGTCTATGATAGCCTTGTGGCAAGCCTTCCAAACTCCAATGAGACTGCAAGGGAGCAGGGTTTCAGTCTCCCTTGCTTTCCGACTGCTTCGGGTTTTTGAGCTGCTTTTGCCATGAAAAGAATAAGAGAAGAATTACTTCAAGGCCTTAAGTGCTTAAGTCTAACAGAGCCTCCCAAAACAAAAGTTATCTACCCTTGAACCCTGAAGCTGAAATAATACTGAGGAGCAGTGGAGGAACAGGGAGTTTTAGAACATTGTATTGGAAGAAAACAGTAAGAGGGATTCAATTTGTAACAAGGCCCCTTTTTAAGCTCCTGGGGAAATCTTAGTTTTAAGCTCCATGAATAGATACTTCCTATGCAATAAGTACACACAACTGAGGTAGCAACATTTAGATACTTAAGAACCGCCTGCAATGCACTCACCTACCTGGGAGAATACAACCAAAGAGTCAACAGGAACTACTGATTTCCACTCAGATGGCTGTTAGTCTGATTCTGGGATATTTTTACCTTTTCCTTTTGCAGTGCCAAGAATTGAACTCAGGGTTCTGTGCACGTTAGGCAAATTCTTCACCAGGGAGCTACACCCACAACCCATCCGTCACTTCTCTTATGTCTTGGAGATACAGAAATTCTCATGTTGTCTGCGGTCTTCTGGACCATTCCATTGGTATTAACTTCATTCTCCCCATTCCAGGCCTAGGATCTCCAGATTCCCATTCACAAGGCAGCAACTTTCGAGCATCTAGTGTATGGGAAGGAGAACAGAGTACAGTTCAGACACCTACTTGCTCAGAAGCTTCAGAGTTCAAGGCTAACAAAGAAAAGACTGTGGAGTCTCTCCAATATTTACTAAACCTCCAACCCCAAGGATGGCTTTATGCAATGGTAGTGGATTTGGAGTAGGCAAATTCATCATCCACTCACTCTTGCTCTATCCGTCATCTGTAGTCTGGGTTATTTGATCTTGGGATGCCAAGATGAGTTGGGCCACTGTTTATTCTTATGTGCCCGCAGGTTGCTGGGCTAGATACAGAAAGGATGTCTTGCTTTTTCCTAGCTTCTCTCTCAGCCATCCTCTCAAGGGGCTAGATTTCACCATGATGGAAAGAAAAGACACACTTTTTTCGAGAAGAGCTTTAATGTGTTTACAAGCAATTTGCTGCTATATGTGTCGCTGGTGGTTGAGTTTTAAGTAGTGTTGATGACAGTAATTTTATTTACTTTCTCCCCCTAGTTAGGCTTTGAAACTTGAATCAACTACATTTTCTAAGTACAGGGAAATTGTAATAATGCTGTTGAGAGCAAATTTTACCGCTACGGTAACTGTAAAAACACATCGATAATAGATTTTTAAAACAATTTTCGGGGTATATTGGGATTGTATTTTAGCGTTAGGATTAAAACTTGGGGCAAAGTTAATAAAAATGCAGCTATCAGCAGTTTTGTATGTAAAGATACGAGGTCTAATGAACAGATCAAAGGGCAGTTCAAAGGATTCTGACTTTAGCTGACGGTCATACACTAAGTTCTAGGAATGGCTGGGTGCCTGGGAAAGGGGCAAAGACACAATGATAATCTTTGACAGTCACAGTAAACAGGAAGATGTATGTCAAAGAAAAGCCATAGAGAGCAAAGGACCAGGATTAAGAGAGGCAAAATCCAAGTCTGCACAATTTCTCCAGTCACGAAACAGTCAGGGTGAGATGGTCACTGAGTTCTTAATGTCATATGGTTACCTAAATAGATAGCACTACCCCCCAAAAAGGCTAGCAAATGGTTTGTTTATATTGGTTTTTAAAGACAGAATTCCACTGCATAGCCTTGACTGGCCTGGGAATTGCTGTATAGGCTAGGTTGGCCTTGAACTTATTGACATCCTTCTGCCTCTCTTCCCAGTGCTAAGATTAATGGCATGCACCATTGCACCCAACATAACTAGTTTATTTGATTACATCTACTCCAACCAAATTTCAGAATTATCTGCCTTGACTAGTGTAGCATGATTAATAAATCCTCAGAGAGAGAAATTGGGGTTCAACCTGAAGATCCAAAAAAAAAAACAAAGCAGCCAGCCACTGACTCTTACCTCAACCTCAGCACAAAATGGAGACCCTGCCTTCAGGAATCTCAGACTGAGACTGTGTCTGAGAGCTGTTTCCTCCCATTTTATATTCCTCTCTAGGGCTGGGATTAAAGGTGTGCATCACTGGGATTAAAGGCATGCACCGCCTGATTTCTATGACAACTAGTGTGGCTACTGGGATTAAAGGTATATGTCATTGCTGGCTGGTCTGTAAGGCTGTCCAGTGTGGCTGTTTTACTTTCCTGATTCCCAGGCAAGCTTTATTTATTAAAATCCAAGTAAAATGCCACTACAGACTATAGGTGTCACTTATGGCATTCTGTAATATGTGCTAAGCCCCGTTCCCTTCCTATGTACCTACACTGTCTCTCATCCTAACGTAGCCTGAGGAAGTATTTCCACTCCCATCTAAACTTGTGTTCTCAATGTCACTTTGTCCTTTCCCAAATTGATTTGACTCCAGATCAAGTTTACTCCAACATTCAAAACCCACTGGGATGAAAGTTGAAAATTCAACCCACATTTTTTATGATGCTGCGTGATTCTCCTACTTCCTATGTTCTCTACATCCCTGTGCAACCAGCTCATGTTCAGTTCACCTAAAGCATGACTGTGTGCATGCACGCATGTGCACGCATGTGCATGCACGCATGCATGCACCACGCATGCGCATGCACACACACTTTCTTTTTTCTTTTTCTTTTTTAATATTTTATTTTTATTTATTTTTTAAAAGAAAACAAACTATCTTTTTTTCATTTCACACACCAAGACCAGTTCCCACTCCCTCCCCTCCTCCCATTCCCTCCACCTACCCAACACACACACACTTTCATGCAGCTCTGGTTAATCATGGGGATTAGTCTATAGCATCTATACCAGTATACTGGCTCCTCCCCCCTTCTTTTTCGGCTCCTTCTCTTCGGTATAGCAAGCCCTTGGGAACTCCAAACTATTCTTGTCTGTTTTATTTCCTGTCTCTGATCCCCTCTCTTGCTGGAGCAGCTCCTTCAGTGTTCTAGCAGATGGACCAATGTTCCATCTTAGAAGACACGGCAACATTAGTTGCCATGACAGATATTAAAATTAAGCTAGATATGGTGCTATAATCTCAGCTCTAAGACAGGTAAACCTGGCTTATAATAGCAAGATCACATCTCAGAAAAGAAACAAAACAACCCACAAAAACAAAATGAAAATAAAATGCGTGTGTATACAGTCGGAGAAACTAAGATTCATGGAGGAAGTGAGAGTTGTGGTTAGGGACAGATCTCTCTAAATCTAAAGCCTCCCTCTTGACAGAAATATCTCCTCCTCCTCCTGGCTTAGAGGGAAGTGGAAATCCAGGCTATTGGGCTCTGCATTTTCTCCTCTATTCAGCACCTGAGTATTGACTGGCTGTTTCCTCAGCTGTCTGCTCAATTGCTTCTAACACAACTAAACAAAGGGTCCAAAAACCATGTCCACAAAAACCCTATAGGGAACCCCGATGCCCTGAGAGTTAAGCCGGCTCACTGTTCTTATGGGGCAGCGCTTTGCAGTCAGGGATTTCCTCTTCTCAGGAGATACGTGGCTATGTCTGAAGACATCTTTGGTTGGTACCAGTGGAGGAATGTGAGTGGTGTGGAGTGAGGAAGCCAGGCAGGCGCTCTGTCTCCTACAATGCACAGGACGGCTCCCTGAAACAAGGAATATGAACCAAAGTTCTCATAGTGCCATGGTTGAGCGCCCTTCTCCGGTGGGTCAGTTTACTGATCGGCAGGGTTTCTTCATTTTCTGTTTCACGTGGGCCGTTTGATGTTTCATAAGCAACTGCCACTGATTCTTCCAGAAACTGCTGCCACATCAAAATTAAAATTGCTATACCCTCTGGGAGATGTGTAAAAGTTGTTCTTGAAAAAAAAATTGTTCTTTTCTGGGGGTAAAACTGGATATCAGTATCTTCTTCAAAGATGCAGTGCCTTACTTTCCAGAGAAATGGGACTCAGTTCGGGAACCATATTTTCTACATAGTTTTTCCTTGACATTTTCTGTTAAACGCTTAGATTCTGGTTCAATGGATTTAGTCCTGTGAATTGATTTAATGTGTATGCACAGGTGTTTCGCCTGCATATAAGCCCTTGTATCCCTTGCACGCCTGGTGTCCTCAGAGGCTGGAAGAGGATCCCCTGGAACTAGAATTACACAGTTCTCCTCTGCCTTTGTCATTATCTGAAGGCTAAAGTGCTCACATCAATCAAAAAATGTCACAGTTCAATTTGGGCAATCTAACTTTTTTATGATTTGTTCACGTTCCCTCCAAAATTCACGTTGAGAGATAATCCCCAATGTAGCAAGACTGTAAGAGAAGGACCTTTAAAGGGTGGCTTGGCTCCACCTTTCTGGATAGCATTAGTGTCCTTACAAAAGGTGTGAGGGACTTTATCCTTTTCTTTCAGGCTATCCACCACATAAGCACATGGTATCGATTCCCTTTCCATTCTATCAAGCAAGGATGCAGTGAGAAAGAGCTATCTTGGGCATGGTCAGAAAGCTCTTGAGGGATACATCTTCTTTCTGGAATGCCATCTTTCTGACTGGTGGCGGCTAGTTTTGTTTATAAATTACCCATTGTGCTATGTGTCGATAGAGCAGTAATAACAATGGTATGTACTCCACAGAAAGCAACACATTTCAGTTAAGGGATCCTAGTATTGGTGCTGGAGAAGATAGAACCTTGGGTTCCATGAGTACTAAGCAAACCCTCTACAAGTGAGCTACATTCCAAGGCCGACATCCGATAGTGAATGTGACTTAAAAGAGCTGAAACCAGAATTCAGGTAAATGTACTCTTTTCTATTGCAACACATCAATTCAAGTCGTGTTTGCCTGTTAGTTACAAGTTGACAGGCGTGAATTCTAATCATATCATTAATTCATGTAAGGACCCAATCAAAGATTCAGACAATCACCAGAGTAATAAGGAGAGCAAAGGCGTCTGAGCTGGATTAGGGAGATGATCCAATGGATTCATTCCCAGCTCAGACAGCAGGTCGGCTTGAGAACTTCCTGTAGACATGGTTTGCAGATGGCTACAGGGAAGCTCTGCAAAAGTCTCTGGTAGCCAAGTATCTATACTATTTCTACTGATGTATTCAAGACTTCTTTCCATAAAGCTCAACAAGGGGATGGCTCCATGTCCGGGATCGCCAAGGGTTAGAAATGCAGCTCTGCTTTCTTTGAACTTTAGTGTTGAGACTATTTGGCAGTTCTAAGTTATTTTTTTTTGATGACAGATCCAATAGAGAAAGATAAGCTATTCCAGTTTTATGCCTCCAGATATTTGCTAAACATTTATTAGCATGTGCCAGACCCTGTGATCAAAATAGCTTATGTTGGGAGTAAAGGGGAAATAAACAAAACATAATCCCTGGGCTCCAGGAGTTTGCACAGTCAGTGGGGGCCCCTGGGGATTTGAATAGAAAGTGCTAAGAATGCATCTGGTCCCTCCCGTATCTCCCTGCTATTACATCTCCTGGGAACCGCTTTGACTGAGATTCCCTCAAACGTTATGTGTCCCTCCACTGCGCTCACACGACCTGGTTGACATGCTCCTTCCTGGCACAGCATGGTCACAGTAGATAACCTCCATCCCAAGAAAACACTTATTTTTAAAGAGGAGAAACCTCTTACTGTGTCCCCAAAGTCTGTTGTGGTGCCTGGAACTTACAGAGAGCTCATTGTACGACTGCTTAGATTTTCAGTGAATAAAACCATGTAGTGTGGAGAACAAAGGAAAGGCAGCTTATCTCTAGCTGGGGTCTCTGTGAAGGCTGGCATTGAGGAGATAGCACGTGTTGAATCTTAGCTAGGCACGGCGGTGCATACTTACATTTTCAGCATTTGGAAGGCAGAGAGGTAGGAGGATCACAACTTTAAGGTCAGCCGGGCTTATGTGGCGATCATCTCTAAAGGAATACAGGTACTGAAAGCACATACTGGACCTTAAAAAATATATATATGAGCTGACATCAGCAAAATCATAATGACCAGAAAAACTAGGTCAAAATGTGCTCTCAAAATAATGCTTTGAGGCTGGAGAATCCGACTAACTGGTACAGCACTTGATTAGCATGTATGGGGCCCTGGGTTTTACCAGTACTGCAAACAAAAAACACATACTATACTTTCAACGATCTGCTGCTTCTGTCATGGAATAATTAGTATTAAGCTTGTTTCCCCATCATACACATTTAGAAACTAGGGCAACATCTGTAAAAATATTTTTGAAGCATAGGTTTTTGATGTATGAGAAACAAGAGCAATGAAAGAGGATCCTGTTGGGGTGGCAGTGGACACCTTAAGTCTCAGCACTTAGGAAGCAGAAGCAAGCAGATATTTCTGATTCTCAGTCCAGATTGGTCTACATAGCAGATTTTAGGCCAGCTAGGATTACATAGTCAAACTTTGTGTTAAAGAAAGAAAAAAAGGAAGAGAGAGAGAGAGAGAGAGAGAGAGAGAGAGAGAGAGAGAGAGATGGGCCCTGCTCCCTTGCTCATATGTAAAGAGAAAGAACTCGTTTAAATAAAGTAAAACAAACAAACAGTGCTTGGGAGGCTAAGCTGAGTGGAATCTATTGCATATAGCATAGAAAAGGAGGGAAAGGAGTAAGAAAAGATATTTAGGACAAATAAGATGGCTCAGAGGGTGTATCAGTCAGGGTTCTCTAGAGTCACGGAACTTATAGAATGAATCTATCTATGTAATATATATATATACACATATATATGTGTGTGTATACATACACACATATGTGAGAGTTTATTGGAATAACTTGCAGTCTGTAGTCCAACAATGGCTAGTTGTGAATGGGAAGCCCAAGAATCTAGTAGCTGCTCAGTCCTAAAAGGCTGGATGTCTCAGCTGGTCTTCAGTAGATGCTGGCGTCCCAAAGAAGTAGGCTCTAATGCCTCTGAAATAATGGTTGTGCTGACAAGGCAAGGGCAGGGAGGCAAAGAACAAAGAATGACCACTTCCTGTTTCCGTTGTTTTTAGAGACATTTCCAGCAGAAGGTGTGGTCCAGATTAAAGGCACGCCTTCCTGCCTCACCATCTGGATCACAAAATCGCCCTCCATTTCTGGACTGTAGTTCATTCCAGATACAGTCAAGTTGGCAACCAAGAGGGGCGTCTTGAGTCTTTTGCTGTATACATGTATATGGAAAAATTCTATGTGGTCGGATAGAAGAAACAGCAAGCAGAAAATTCTCCACAGGTCACATAGAGATAAAAGAATTCCATCCACTCAGAGGAGACAGAATTTGTGGAAGGTGCAGGAAATCAGCAGAGACCTAAGAAGGAGAATATAGTACTGTGGCAGAAGAAGCCACAGGTAAATTCTATTAAAAGCCTGCTTTAACAACAACAACAAAAAGCAAGACAATGCATTGTAATGAACAACTAGCTTATAATGCCTGCCTGTTAAACCCAACACTGTGGTAGGAAGATAACAGAAGTCCAGACACTCAACACCATATGGTAATGACAGAGTGGATGCATTAGTACACAATGACTTGATACTTTTAAACAAACTCAGAAAATATTTGAACATAATGAAGGGAGAAATGGAAAAGAAGCACAAAAACTTGACTTCAAGATCTGAAGAACAGGGTCTGGAGGGATGGATTAGCACTTGCTGCTCTGTCAGAGGTTCTGGGTTCAGTTCCCAGAGCTCACATGTCAGCTCGTAACTACTGTGATTCCAGTTCCAGGAAATCTGACACCCTCTTTTGACCTCTGAAGGCCCTGAATGCATATGGGACACTTTTGCCTGCAGTTTAAAAAAATCCGAAAAATATAAGCTCTAAAATGAAAACTAATGCAAAATGGAAACATAGTGTTCAGAGGCTTGTACTCTTGACAGCAAACCAGGCATTTCAGAAGAAAAGGCTCAGTGTTTTGGCAACACAGCAAGGGTATCCACGATGATACAGAAGAAGAAAAATAATGCCAACAAAACAAAGAATATAGATTCATAATGGTAACACATGGAATTGAAAGTGCCAAGAAGAAGCAAGAGAAGTTGAAAAACGTATTCAAAGAAATAACCAGTTTTTAGATATAAATTTGATGAAAACTAAAAGCCTGCACATTCAAGAATCTCAGTGAACATTGTAGGGCAAACATTATGTAAACAGCACATAGACATACCATATCAAAATCGCTGAAAATCCCTAAGTAACATGTTTTGAGGAAAGTCAACTAGAGACCACCAGAGAAAACCTTTATTGCTGGCTGTCCACCACACAGGGAACTTGCCCAAATCATGTAGCCCTGGGCCTCACAGCCCTTTGTCTTTTGTGCACAAACCCACATTCTGATTGTCACACTTCCGTTAGCTAGAAGCAGAACTACAAAATCCAAAAGACAAAGTTAGTTGAGGGACTTTCCTAGAACTATGGACTAGATTGTAAGGGATTAGGTCTTTGTTCCCATTTCGACAGGTAATGGGGCCTGCGTGCTTCCTTTTGAAGGTCAGAATGGTGCCTCTGATATGGTGTCAGTTGTGCTAAGGCAGAGGTTCTCAGCCTGTCTGTTGTGACCTCTTTGGGGGTTGAACAACCATTTCACAGGGGTCACCTAAGACCATCATGCATATCAGATATTTACATTATGATTCATAATGGTAACAAAATCACAGTTATGACATAACAATGAAATAATTTTATCATTGGGATCACTACAACATGAGGAACTGTATTACAGGGTTGCAGCATTAGGAAGGCCATGAACTACTGTGCTACTAAGGTCTAGGGTGTAGTAAGAGACCTCTTGTTTGTTCCTGGCTCCTCGGCCCCGAAATAATGACACAGAAACCATATCATTTGCAATACTGTTTGGCCAATAGCTTAAGCATATTTCTGGCTAACTCATATCTTAAATTAACCCATCTCCAGTAATCTGTGTATCGCCACAGGCTGTGACTTACTGGATAAAGTTCTGTCTGGCATCTGTTTCCGGCTGGGGCCACATGGCTTCTCCCTCATTCTGCCCTTCTTTCTCAGTTTAGTTTTTGCTGCCTAGCTCTGTTCTACCCTATCAGGCCAAGCCAGTTTGTTTATTAACCAAAGGTATTCAGCATATAGAGAGGAATACCACATCACTAGGATCCTGTTTAAAAAAAAAAAGGGTAAATCCCAACATTACCTGGGGAGAGGGTTGGGGAGAAACATATTACATAGATGATCAAGCATAAGAATGACTCAGTTATCTTTAAGGGGCTGAACCCTGGGAGTTTGACTATGCTCCAATGAGTATGTGGACAACAAAAACTGGATGTAGTGTATTATTTTCTTTCTTTTTTTTTTTTTTTTTAGGGGAGGAGACCAGGGTGGGAGGGTGGACCTGGAAGGAATGGAAAGCAAGTGTGATTGGGGAATACTGCATAAAATTCCCAAATAATCAATAGGAATATTATGTTGGGAGAAAATTCAAGAAAAGGAAGAAAGAAAGAAAAAAGATAAGAATGATTACAGGTTTCCTCAACAGAAACAATACAATCCAGAAGGGAACCTAATTTTTTTGTTTGTTTGTTTTTCGAGACAGGGTTTCTCTGTGGCTTTGGAGCCTGCACTGGAACTAGCTCTTGTAGACCAGGCTGGTCTCGAACTCACAAAGATCTGCCTGTCTCTGCCTCCCAAGTGCTGGGATTAAAGGCGTGTGCCACCACCACCTGGCAAGGGAACCTAATTTTAAATTCCCAAATATTCTTTAATAATATAAGCTTCAAGAAGAAAAGCAAAATAAAGACTAGTTCCTAACAAACAAAAAGTGAGAGATTTCTTTCTTGTGGAAGGATTCACAATTTAAAAAAAAAAATTATTTAGGGAACCCTTCTGCGAAAAGTTACAACAGCTAGAAATTGGAACTGAACAAGAAAACAAAGTGGTCCAGAATGGTAAATACTTGAGTAGAAATTTACATTATTCCTCATTTTTTATTTTAAAAAAAGACAATTAACTTTAATCTAAAATGGGACTATGTATTATGTGGTTTACAAAAATACAGACCTGTACTGATAATAGTGTAAAAGGCCAGAGAGGAAAGAAAGGGGCATAGCTCCAAGGCTCTTGTGTATGAATCAAAGCATTATGTGAAAGGAGAATGAATTAAATTAAATATGCATAGAGTAAACCATAGTGTGAGTGTAAGATGAAAATGAAATGGGTACCCTGGAAGCTGAGTGGAACATATGCACAAATCCCTAGGAAGCAGAAACCACAGCTCAGGGAGGGGTCGTTAGGGTTATAGAGATTGAGTGACTTCTTCATCCAAAGTATTTTTAGAGTCCATATGGATGGCGTTTTCCTCTCAATATTAAACCCCCTAATAACAACGCTTCGATGCAGCATTATATAGAATCTGAATCTTTATTAGAAATCAAATGAAAATTAAACTTGCAACAGTCCCTGTCACCAGAAACACTGCCAGTATTATGTTCCCAGACTGGCTCTCTCCTCTTAACTTTCTGATTCACCGCCCCAATATTTTGATTTGACCTTCAGACTTAAAATGTACCAAACCGAGCTTTATATTGTAACAGTTCACTGACATACACCATTTCTTTCTAAGGTGATAAGATGTTCTAACCCATTTGTGGTGATGATAACAAAACCCTGGGTGTATGTTAAAAATAAACTCCCTAGCACTAGGGAGGAGGTGGAAGAAAGATCAGGAGCTGAAGGCCAGCCTCAACTATGTAGCAAGTTTAAAAGCAGCCTGAGCTCCTCCCTCAGACCTTGTCTCAGAAAAACAAAAAATGAAAGCTAAGAGCCATTAAGCTGTAAATTTAGGAAGATTGTGGGACATGCCTGGATTTTTCGCTTAGTGTGCTTAAAGGTTTGTCCTTGTTAGAGCATGTGTCATTCCTCCAGCTTTAGAGCACTCAGTCCTGTACAAACACCACATTTCCTTTGTCCCTTCAGAAGGTACAGGACATTTTGGTTATTTCTGACTTTGGGCTATATGAAAAATAACTTAGGGAAGGGAAAAAAAAGGGCAGGGCCCACTCTAGTCTATAGCGCATGGAATAGCCTTGAAATAATCCATTCTGTAAAGCAGCTGCCTGAGCTATTTTGAGTGTAAGTGACAAGGAAGAAGGATGCTACATCTTGTGTACACAAGTAAACAACTCCCGCCTGCCAGCACTCCAGTAAATGGCAATACTTGCTGACAATATAGTAAATCCCATCAGAAACGCAAGACACAAGAGTTTTATCAATAACACTGGATGTACCTTCCTTATCCGGAACAATAAAGGAAGGAACAAACTGACCTGGTCACTTGACATGAGCCTTATCCAGGAAAATTGCCACAGTGAGGGACTTCTGCCTCTGTTACTAGGTTCAGCTTGAGTAGTTTGGTTTTTTTCCCCTGCCGGTGACAGTCTACTTCAAACTGACATTCAGGATAGCCTGCCATTAAGGAAAGTGATAATATTTTTTTTTCAGTCTACATTGAACAGGTTTTGTATCTGAACAGCTGTGAGCTTACAGGTCACAAGATTTCTTAAATGGTCTACTACAGACTTTCCCTCACACCTCGATTACACCTCTGCTCCCAAGCTTCTCTGAAGTTGGTAGACTTTTCACAGTTTTCCTAGGCATTCTGCACACATAGACACACACACACACAAACACACATGTACACACACATGTACATGCACACTGTACACACACAATTGTGAAGGGTAGTAGTCCAATGGATAAGATTGGAATGAAGGAACCTGATTGTCAATGGTTACCTACCAAGAGAAATCAGGATCTAATGAGACTGGCTTCTTGTTATTCATTGAATTCTATGGTTGTAGAGAGACAGATGTATTCATCTATGCTTCTGACATAGCATATTCACGACAGAATAAAATCCGTATCTCTTACTCTGGCCTCCATGGCACTATTCTAGTTACTGCTTAGTTTTTCTACTTTGGTCATCTTTGCTCATTGCCCTACAATCTCATTGGCTTCTTTTTGTTTTTTAAACATACTTGTGTTTACCTCAGAATTTCTACATTTGTTACTTCCTTCCCCCAGAATGTATTTCCTCAAGTGCCCATTTAACCAGGTTGTGTGTGTGTGTGTGTGTATGTGTGTGTGTTTCTCAAAGAAAAAAAATATGGCTTTCCTTAATGTCAGCATTTACTGAATAATAAATACGGCAGTCTCAATGACAACAATTTTTTATTCCAATATTAAATTACAAATATTAACTCTCAGATCCTACATTGCCCATCACACAGTAAATTTATTTATCTATCTATCTATCTATCTATCTATCTATCTATCTACCTACCTACCTACCTATCTATCTATCTACCTGTCTGTTGACTCAAAGAGGCCTGAGAAGCCAAAGCCAGAGAACCTGATAGGGACATAAGAGCCTCTCTTTTGATAAGGTGCAGGAAAAAAGCCTGAGAAGCAGCAGCAGCTGGGTCGCAGACTGTGTAACAAAACTTCAGAGTCCAACTGCTGAGGTGAAAGGGCAGGACCAGGTCCAGACAAAGGAATTGGAAGATGGGTGGCCAGCAGCTCCAGAAGGGTGAACGAATGAACTGGCAGATCAAGGTCGACTAGGCCACCTCAGTATTGACAACCAAGCTGAACTGAAGCCCTGGAGACAGGCAGCATTCTCTACCTGCCAGTCATTACACACACACACACACACACACACACGGTGGTTAGATGACAGGCTGGTGGGAGCTGTTGCTGTCGTAGTATTCGAGGCCCACCTCTTTATAGTGTCCAAGTGAGGGAGTTACACCTTTTCCTTGGTCTGGTGTGTCCAATAAGTTCTTGGGCCTGACAAGTCCTTGATACTCCCATTTGTCCTACAGTCTCAATGCGCCCTGATATATTTATAGGCTGGCCTCATTTCTACTCCCAGGCATAAGTCCATTATCACTCTGTGTTGCATGGGTGCCACCAAACAGATGAGGCTGTGTGAGAGGATGGTGAGTTTGAGGTCATCCTGGGTTACATAGCAAGGGCTTGCCTGAAAAAGTCCTAATAGTCAACAAGTAAGAAAAGAATACTTGGTACCTGTAAGACTATACTGCCCAAGGTGCTCTGCCCAAGGGAGCTCTGTCAGAAGGCAGCAGTTTTCAAGTTTTATGCCTCTAACTGGATTTGGCAAATCATGCTCCTTAGAGACAAGGTTATTATTGGCACTGGAGGAGGTGATGGAGGAGGTACTATACAGTGGTACAAACAAACTTGGCTACATCTTTCAAGACACTTACCAATGAAACCTATCTATTTATCCTAGTTTCCTTTCTGTGGCCATGACAAAAACACTGACCAAAAGCAACCTGGGTAGGAAAGGGTTTATTTGGTTTACATGTCCAGCTCTTAACCCATTACCAAGCAAAGTCAGAACAGGAAATTATGCAGGAAGCAGAAAGCATGAGGCATGGAGCAATGATGCATGTTGTCTTGATCACTGCCTCATGCTTAGTTGGTTGTCTTATATATAGTTTAGGACCCCCTGCCTAGGGATGGTAACTGTTCATAGTGGCTTAAGACCCCCCCAACACCAATTAACAGTGAGGAAAATACCCCACAGACATGCCTACTACCAATCTGATCAAGGCAACTCACCAAGTGAGACTCTCTCAGAAAACTCAGAGCTGTGCCAACTCGACATCCGAAGCTAACTGGAAGACCATTTCATCATTTTAGAGAAGGGAAAATCGAGACTTGGGAACGAGAAAAGCTTTGTTCAAGGTCACATAACAAAATAATGCCTGATGGAACAATGTTTAGGCTGGTAAGACGGCTTGCTGGGTAAAGGTCCTTGAAACTCACATGGTAGGAGATAAGAATTGATTCCAGCAAGTGTTCTCTGACTTACACGTGTGCCTTCTCATGCACTCACTCACACACACACACACACACACACACACACACACACACACAGGGGGTGGGACGTGTATGGGGCTAGAAAGGTTGTTTGGCTAAGACCACGGTCTGTTCTTTCAGAGGACCTAGATTCAAGTCCCAGCACACACTCATGACAGTCTGTAACTCCTGTCGAAGAGGACCTGACACTTCTTCTTGCTCCTTAGGCACCAGACCTGATGGTAGTGCACAGATATACATTCAGGACAAACACATAAACATACAGTTTTTTTTTTATAAAAAAGAAGAGCAGCAATGTTTAAGACAAGTATGTTAGATGTTGATGGTTTAACTATCAAGTTCTGAGTTCTTTGTAGAGATAGATGAAGGGAGTGTGAATCATGTATTCTCTGGTAGCACTAACATAGGACCCTCTGCTATTTCTTTCCCATTCTTTTAATACTTAGCATCTCTTACTTTCTGTAACACCATAACTTTTTTTTGCAAAACACCTAGGAATGGTTCACAGCTGTGGTCCATTTCTAACCAGTAATTACAAACACTATAAACACATTGATATTGCCAGTGCTGTTACAAGAGAGTTAGTCAGTTTATCCACTGGTTTTGATCAGTCCCCTCAAAGCCCATTTTTGTGGACAGTTCCCATTCTCCCTCCTTTAGTCTCATCATGCCCCAGGTCCCTCCTGAACACTTCCCCAAATTATCTGGAACCTTTCATGTAGCAAGCAAAGGGAATTATTCTTTGGACGGAGGGTAGTGTTGATAAGTCTTTCCATCCAGTGGCCACTCACAATGTCTTTGGGAGCAGTTTCAGACCTTTAACATAGAGAAGTCATTACACTTCCTTCTTACTAATATTGAATATCCTTAATGGCAAAGTTTTTATGCATCGTTGTTATTAAAAACTTCCTTCCCCCTGAAAATAGAAGAGGAAATAGATGTAAAGAAATGAAGAACCCTGTGGTGGTTTGAATACGAAAGACCGCTGTTGGCTCATATACTTGAATGGTTAGTAATTGGGGAGTGGCACTACTTAGAAGGATTAGGAGGTTTGGCCTTGTTGGAGGAAGTATGTCACTGGCTTTGAGGTTTCAAGCAAGGCCTGTGCCTCTCTCTCTCTTTCTTCGACCTGAGGATCTGGATGTAGAACTCTCGGCTACTTCTCCAGCACTGTCTGACTGCCTGCTGCCATGCTACCCGCCATGATGGTAATGGACTAAACCGCTGAAGCTGTAAGCAAATCCCAGCTAAATGCTTTCTTTTTTTTTGAAGAGTTGACATGGTCATGACACCTCTTCACAGGAATAGAATAGTGACTAAGACAACCCTGTCCCACCACTTATATTGCAACTATCGGTTTTCCATTGTACGTAGTCTCCTAGATGACAAGGCCCATATGTACTGTTATGCGAACATTAGTCATTCAACAAGTGTTGAATAATAAATAAGCAAACAAGTGACTATTTCCTACATCCTTTGAAGTCTTCCTGCAAGGAAACACATGTTTGTGCATGAACTCAGTAGATGAGTTGGAAAAAGTGAAGACTCTGGAATTGAAAATGGTGGCCATTTGACTTGTGTTTTGAATCTACCCATGCCAACACCTGACACGACTTCTGAAGATCAGTTCCACTCATGTGCTCTTTTTTTCCATTTCCCAGAAACACCCAGTTTCAGTTGTCAATTCTATTCCAATAAATACTACAGGGACCTCACCAAATACTCTGTACTCTCGCATCAGTCCATATTCCATTGTCGGTCCAGACAAATCAGCCCCCCATGTCCGGCTGTGTTAGCTTCCTGTTACTGCTACTGCTATGGCAAATCATGATAAACCTGATCCCTTACTTGAAATTCATGATTTTGCACTCCCAGCAGTCAGAATTCTAAAGTGGATATCACAAGACTTTTAAAATCAAGATGCTAGAAATACAGTTCCCTCATCCTCGAGAAAAGGGTCACAAGCACAGAATGAGAAAGAATTATCTCTTTAAGAAATAAAGCAACAGCGGAGAGGACGCCACAATTGACCTTCCCCTTCAGGCTGATGATTACCTTAATTGTCATCACAGAAACTTCAACCAGCACCGATGGAAGCAGATGCACAGATCTACAGCAAAACACTGGACTGAGATATCTGAGACCAGCTCAAGAGAGGGAGGATTTATAATATGCACAAAGAGGTGAAGACCATTATGATGATACCCACAGAACCAGCTGACCTGAGCTAGTGAGAGCTCACTGACTCTGGACTGATAGAGGGTGAGCCTGCATAGGACCAAATGAGGTCCCCTGAATGTGGGGGACAGTTGTGAGCCTTGGACAGTCTGTGGGGCCACTGATAGTGGGACTAGGATTTATCCCTAATGCTTGAACTGGTGGTATGTAGGAGCACATTCTTTTTGGAGGGATACCTTGCTCAGTCTATATATAGGGGGAGGGCCTAGATCTTGCCTCTAAGAGAAGTGTCAGACTTTGTTAACTCCCTATGGGAAGCCTTATCCTTTCTGATGAATGACTGAGGAGGTGGAGTGGGGGGGTAAGGTAGAGGAAGCAGGAAGAGGAGAGGGAGTGGGAACGGGGATAGCTATGTAAAATGAGAAAAGATTGTGTTAAAAAAATTCTTAATAAAAAAAGAAAGAAAATTCAAAGTAAAAAAAAATTTCTGGAAATTTTTGAAATACAGTGTGTTTTTTTTAAAATAGTGTGTTTTTAAAATAGGTCTCACTGTGTAACTCAAGCTGAATTTGAACTTGTAATCCTCCTGCCTTACCTCAGGTGCAGGCATTACAAGTATATGTGACTATGTCTGGCTTGGAAAATACATTGTTTTTTGTTGAAGAGGGAAAAGCCATAGGGAAATATATTTTAGAAGATTATTTGTGTGTGTGTGTGTGTGTGTGTATTTTAAATGAAGTTTTAAGTAGGGTGATAATGCTCTTACCACTACCACAAAGTCATAGACTATATAAACCCCAATGCCAGGCATAGGAACCCTCCCCTGAGTTATCAGGAGACAGGGAGAATTCCAAGAAACTCCCCAGACGATCCCCAGATCTGCTTTGCCTTTGGAGCTTCCGAGAATTTGAAGGTAAGGTCCAATTGCTGAGGACAACACATACTTTGGACACAGGACTGGAGGGAATTGGGCAGGAGCTAACCTCGAAACCTCTTCCCTAGAGACTAGATCTCATGGTACTGGAGGGTGGTATACAAGCTGCCAAGCGAGGAAAGTATTCAGCAACACACCACAGGTTCAAATCCTGCAAACCACGTGACTGGACTGGCAAGCTAGTCCCAGTGGTGCAATAATGGCATTTTTTCACTTTGAGGGTAACTCTACACAATCAGGAAGGAAATTTAAGTCTTACCATATGAACCTAACCAACTTTCTGTGTCTGTAGACCCTGTCACTGACATTCTGTTAATCCAATATCATTTGCAACTGTATTTAAATGCTTATCCTTAAACCCACAGAATTCTCACCAGCCATCCCAGATGCTTCTTTGTACAGAGGATGAGGAGACTGTTACAGAGATTTACAGTTGCTCAAAGTGGAGAGGATAGAGTGACCATGCCCAGCTGATACATCTCCAAATGCAAGCCCTATAGCTAAGGCTCCGGAATCATCACAGAAGAAAGGTGGAAAGACTATAAAACCCAGAGGACAAGGACACCTGCTGCTGGATAGTGCATCTTTCCTCCTTATTCAGACCTCTCTGGAACATTCTCACAAACACCTCTACATGTGTCCCCTAGATGCTTCCACATCTAGTCAAGTTGACAGCAGCAATTAACAATCTCACAGAGTTGTTAGCTTTCTTGTCAGGCAAATAAGTGATCATCAAGGGTAACTAGTACTGTCTTATTTCACTGAAATTTTTCTTCTGACCCATTTTCCAAACCATTCAGAGGACATTAATATACCCAGTTGCAAAAGAAGGTAGTGCAAATTGAGAGAGTGCCAGTGCTCTAGACGACCAGAAATTTCTAAGGGTAAATTCTGCGTTTAATGACTTGTCATAGCAAAAATAGCCATTCAAAAACTTTACGAAATTGTTGGAATACTTTCTGAAAATTTAAAATTATGACTAGATTAAGATTGTTTTAAAAACTACTAATGTGTATTCTGAACCACGTGCTAGTTACAATGTACTGTCAAGATGACAATTTAGTTAAAATATCACTGACCTTTTGGAAATTTTCCAGGTCATCAATCATTTGTATATGTCTTTTAATCTAAAAAATATAACTGAACAAGATGGCCTTGTCTCTGCTTCTTTGCAAACTTGCTAATGTCTATAACTGTGTCTTTTCTACCCAGCCGAATTTTCTTTGGCAAAGTGTCTTCTCCACATATTTTTGAGGAATTGCTTAGAATTTGGCCAGGGTAGAAGCATGGGCATTGGAAATGAAGCATGGGCATTGGAAATGAAGTGGGTCTACTGTTTACAGAAGCGCCAAGCAAAGACTGGGGCAGGGTGGGATAACGGGAAAGTCAGCGGAATAGCTGAGTGACCAGAATCAATTACTAAGACAAAGTTTGAAATGCAGAGTCATAGCCGAGTGGTAGTGGCGCACGCCTTTAATCCCAGCACTCAGGAGGCAAAGGCAGGCAGATCTCTGTGAGTTCGAGGCCAGTCTTCTCTATAGAATGAGTTCCAGAACAGCTACAGAGTGAAACCCTGCCTCTTGGGGAAAAAGTAGAGAATCACAAATGAGAGCATGACTGTCTCTGAAAAGAATCCTCTGGTTCATTAACTGTAATGACTATTCATGGCTGTCAACTTGACTACATCTGAAAGTAACATATAATTACAAATATGGAGGGCACACCAGTGAGGGATTTTTTTTTATTAATGTGAGGAAGGAAGATCCACTTCGAATGCAGATCTTGATCCAGGCCACACCTCCTTCTGGAAGCCTATATAAGGACATGAAGCGTTTGTTCTTTGTGTGATTGCTCTTGTAGCTAGCAAGTCCATTCTTTCACTGGCATTAGAATCTACTTCTTTGGGATTTCAGGTGAAGACCATCTGAGACATCCAGCGCAGCCTGACTATATAAGATGACAATATAAGTAGAAAACACAGTTGATCAACAGTTGGAAAATGAAACCCAACAAAAGTTCAGGAGCCAGATGTCAGCTACAGGGCCCGCAAACCTCTCGGCTGCGTACTCTGGAGGCTGACTCAGGAGGATTTCGGTTTCCAGTGTGATTGCCTCTGAAAGCAAACAAATAGAGGGCTGGCTCTACCTGGGTGGAACTTCTAGGGAGTTGCACAGTACAGCGCATGTCAAGAAATCCCTGCTAAGGTTAATGATAGTGTTGCATCTGGCCCCTCTCACTGCCAAAAATAAGATATAATACCTGGCAAGTGCCTCTGAATTTCACTACAGTTCTTACTCCCTGGCCCCTTCCTGAGTGACCCAAGAAGGTACTAGTTTTGAACAGGGGCCCAGAGTAACAGAAGGAAGTACCAAATATCTGCATTGCTCTGCAAGCTACTCTACCTCTTGGGCTATAGACTCAGCAGATCGAATGGTGCTTGGAATGTCAGTGACACTTACGGATATTGTTTGGAGTCCTTCATCCCTATAAAAGAATCACAATATGGCCATATGTCTACACTAACGCAGTTCTCAGGCGTCTGCCGAGAAGCACCTTTGTGCAATGTACAGCGCTTACCACAGAGACTCACAACTGTTCCACGTGCAGAGAACAAGTGTCTGTGGAGTGAGGGGGAGCAGATTTGCTAGGCCTGGAATCCAGCAGGCCATGAGGCTTGGGTACTGGTGGGCTCTTAACAATTTGAAGGGCTCTTGGTTTGCTCCCCCTTTTCAAAAAGGCTGCTTTTAAAGAGTCTATTTGGAGGCCGCTTTCATTAGCATGAGGTCATACTTACTTCCTATAGATGTTTCGCAGCTGTCAAGAGCTCTCCACTCCTTCTGGAAGGCCCTTAGGACAAAGGGAGCCGTGGGATGCAGAGGCCAGGTGCTCAGACTCTCATGAGTGAGTAGAAGAGAAACAACGTGACAGGCCGGGGTTTAGAGTCAGCCGATGGTCATCGCTCCGGGTTGCATCTCTGGAGAACATCTGCAGTTAGAAAGAAGCCGCGACCTAATTTTTCAGTTCAACTCAATCTCTCATCTGAGGGGCTAAAACTAATGGAGGAACATGAGGCAAAGTTGAAGTGGGACTCAAATGTAGTGGAAATTTACACTGCAAACGGAACTCCGGGAGGTGGAAGGCATTTGGAGATTCTTCTTGACGTTAGTAGGGAGGGAGCCTGCCTAGTAAGAGCCCAAGCCTCTTGTGTCCTATCTTGGAATTTTCGTTGACTCTCACAGTAGTCACAGTTCTCGAGTTTTCCATTTGGAGATTGGCCCATCTCCACTCGTGAGGCCTCTCCCAGGGCTGTTTGGTCTTGGCCCTATGGCCTGCAGGAAGCCCCAGGCTGCTGTCTCCCAGCGCCATTTTCTTCACGCTTTCCTGTATCGCTCCCCTCCCCCAAAGATTCTAGATTCACCATCAGCGGATCAACTGCAACTTTCTGATTCTTATCAGACTAGCTTGTGGGCTAGCCTTGGATTTTTTATGTGACCTTGAGCAAGCTTTTGGTCCTTTCTTTGCCTTAGTTTCCCCACATATAAACGATCATGTTGGACTCAGTAAGTCCTCTTCAGGCACCGATGACACAGGGATTAATAAGACCACGCTGAAAATAACGACAGAGGGTCAACTCAGATTCCCGAGCATCCTAGGAATACAAAGGAAGTCAGTTTGCATTAAATACCAACCAGGGTGAGTAAGATTGCTCAGTGGAACTGGGTGGTGGTGGTACATGCCTTTAATCTCAGCACTGGGGAGGCAGAGATGGGCGGATCTTTGTGAGTTCAAGGCCAGCCTGGTCTGGTCTACGAGAGTTAGTTCCAGGATAGGTTCCAAAACAACACAGAGAAACCCTGTCGTGAAAAAGCAAAGAAAAAGAAAAACAGAAAAGAAAAAGATTGCTCAGTGGGTGAAGACACTTGGTAGCAAGGCTGGAGGCCTGACTTTGATTCCACATGGTGAACAGCGAGAATGGACCCTGAAAGTTGTCCTCAGCCTTCTTCTTGTACACAATGGTATGTGTGTTCCTCCAACACAATAATAATATATGAAAAGAATTTAAAAAAAAACCCACACAGCCTAAAATCAAGACAACTAGTGAAGCACCCTACATCTGAGCAGGCAAGCATATCATGACTAGCAATGCTCTCAGACACTGCCACCTAGTGGTCGTTCACAGACACTGGCAGGGCAACTGACATTCTCAAGAGTTACCCGCCCCCCTTCTACAGAAAAATGGGCCAACTGAAGGAAAAAAATATTGAGCTCCTGAAGAATGACAATTCCTCCTGAGAGAAAGCTCGATGTAGAAGCTAAGAGGAAAATGAAACCAAAGACAAGGCCAAAGCAACCGATACAAGACATAGGCATCTCAGGAAGCTAAGTGAGCCTTTCACTGAAAGGGGGAACAGGGTCTGGAGAGATGGCTCAGTGCTTAAGAGCACTGGCAGCCCTGCTCTTTTAGGGGTCCTGATTTCAATTTCCAGCAGCCACATAGTGGCTTACAACCGTCTCCAATGGGATCCAAGGCCCTCTTCTGGTGTGCAGGTGTACATGCAGACAAAGCAAAAATAAACCTTAAAAAGAAAAAGAAAGAAAATGAGAGCAAGGAAAGTAAAGGAGGAGAGACTTAATCACTCGGGCTAGATCAGCATATCCAACATGGTTCTAGAGCAGTGTTTCTCAGCCCGTGAGGCGCTACCCCTTTGGGGTCGAATAATACCTTTCACAGGAGTCGTCTAATACCTTGGAAAACACAAATATTTACATTACAATTCATAGCAGTAGTGAAATGACAGTTATAAAAGAACAATGAAAATAATATTAATATTATGGCTAGGGGATCATCACAAGATGAGGAACTGTACTAAAGGGTCGTAGCATTAGGAAGGCTGAGAAGCGCTGCTTTAGAGGCTGGTGGTGGAGGAAGCTACCGCTGTGAACTCCAGGCCTTTTAGCTCTTCCATTCTCAACTTCTCCACTATTCCATGACTTCCCCTAATCAGTGTGTTCCTGCTCCTATGACCTCCCTCTGTTTAATTCCCATGGAAAAGAAAACAACATGGAGGGAGAGGAGGTGGAGGGGGGAGGGAAGGAAGGAAGGAAGGAAGGAAGGAAGGAAGGAAGGAAGGAAGGAAGGAAGGAAGGAAGGAAGGAAAAGGCAGCCACAAATCCCCCTTGCATGGTTATTAAATAAATATTAAGAGCAATGAGGATAAGCATGTATTTTCAAAGGAGTAACAATGATGACCCCAGATTTCTGCTTATGGCTGCATGAAATTATTAAGTGAAAAGGTTCTGGCTGCTTTTTCATTGCTCCTGAGCTTCGGGCTTACATTCTCTATTGCCTACAAGAAGTTTTCAAAATAAAAGGCTCTAAAACTGTCCTCCTCCTCCTTGACCTGTCCATCTTTTGCTACTGTCTTCATCACATGATTTCTGTATCTGTTTTGTTGTTGTTGTTTTGTCTTTTGTGGGAGGGGGCAGTTTTTTATGGCCTTCTCAATGATTCAGACTCAAAATTCCTCTCTCTTACCCTCTTTGGGCAGATACCTCTTTTCCTGCGCTGTTTTCATTTCCTTCAGCTATATACCCACTTACAGGATTACTCAATCACATGGTGGGGCTGTATGTAATATTTTTGAAGGCCACCCCATGCTGTTTTCAGTCATGGCTATACTTAGCTACATTTCCCTGAACTGTGTGCAAAGGTCACCTTTTCTCACTTCCTCACCAACACTACTTATCTCTGGCCTTTGCCAAGGGTGTGAAGTGAGGTGGCCCTTAAGTTTTCATTTGCAGTCTCAAGTACCGTGAGATGGCAGGCATTTTCCTCTTGGGTGTGTTAACCCCTATATGTCTTCTTTTTCAGGAATAGCTACTCTATTCCATTTCTTTGCCCTTCTCTTATTTGGCTGTTTACTTCCTGTAGAATGGGCTTGGATGTTTACTCATTGTCAGATGTCTGACTTGCAAGCAGTCTTCTAGGCTATAGCCATTTCTTCTCTTCTACTTAAGCTTTACAGTTTAATGTAACCCCGTTTACCTATTCTGTGCACACCAAATCCACCCTTCACGAATGAAGACGAAATACAGATGATATTTCAAGATAAAAACTAAGGATTCCTTGCTAGTGGGGCTGCAGGATAAGAAATAGCAAAGGGTGCCGTTAAGGTGGAAGGAAATGATTTCTGACTTCCAGCCACGGGGAATAGCAGTGAGTACCAGAAAGAGTGGGTTAAGATAAAAGACCTTACGGATATATTTTTTCAAATTTCTTCTCTTCCTTTTAAAAGACATAAGATTTTATAAAGGAACAAAGCACATATGCTATATGACAATAAAATCACAACAAAGTGGGGTAGGGTAAGGAGCTGGAACTCTATTACAGAAAATAGGTTTCCGCAATGAAATTGATATTAATCAGAAGTAGACTTGCTTCTTATGCAAGTTATGATGATAATTATATGTGCTAGAGAAAGTATCAAGAAACTAAAATATATGGTTAAAACCATAAGGCAAATTATACCAGTACACTTAAAATAAACATTAAAAAGGTAACGGGAAGAACAGATAAATAATAAAACTGATAAAACCTATAGAAAACAAATAGCAAGGTGGTGAATGAAAATCTGACCATAAGAATAGTTAAACCCAGCAGAAATGGTGTGCGCAGGATTACCACTGTAGTGGTAGTTCATTTGTATTTTAATAAAGCTTGCCTGAAGAGCAGAGAGTAAAACAGACCTTCTGGTCAGCCTTACAGACCAGGCAGTGGTGACACACATCTTTAATCCCAGTAGCCACACTATTCTGCCACAGAAACCAGGCAGTAGTGGTGCACACCCTTAATCCCAGCACTAGAGAGGATTATAAAACAGGAGGAGACAGCACTCAGACACAGTCTCATTCTGAGATTCCAGGAGGCAGGATCACCATTTCAGCCAGTGGCTGGCTGTTTTGCTTTTCTGATTTTCAGGTTGAACCCTGATATCTGTCTCTGGGTGTTTATTAATCGAGCTACACCCACCGGAGCAGAGATCATCACAATGGATGCAGAGGCAGAAACCACTCGATGCTGGAGACAGTAAAAAACATGTTATAGTCAAAGACAGGTGGTGCTAAAGAAAAAAAAGATGGCGAAAGGGATACCAAGCAAAGAATGACCATCTGAGAGCTGAAGTGGCAGTATGCACACAAAACAGACTTCACACCAGAAATTTCTCCTACAGTGGAAGAAAGGCATTTAATAATGACAGGATAATTGGCAGGAATTACAAATGTATGCACAACTAACAATGGTGTCGAGATTCACGAATCAAAACTGACAGATTTAAAAAGAGAAATAGACAATGTATAAACAATGGGTAGATATTTTAAGACACTATTCTTAATCATTGATAAAACAACCAGGCAGACAAGTACCAATAAAGTAGAAAGCTTGAAAAATACCATCAAACAGCCTGCCTCCCCAATCAATGAACACATTTTTTTTTTAAAGGCAGAGACATAATATTCTCCAGTATAACTGTATTCTAGGCCAGGAAATGCTTTAATGAATTTGAAACAACTGAAACTATATCAAGTATGCTCAAAAACAAAGTGCAATAAAGGCTGGCAAGATGGCTCAGCAGGCAAAGGTGCCTGCCACCAAGCCTGGTGACCTGAATTAGATTCTCAAGATGCAGAAGAGACCTGACTCTCACAAATTGTCCTCTAACCTCCACATGCACTCTGTGATGCTTGTGCCCACCCCCACCATATATGCACACACAGTAAATAGATGTCACAAAGGTTTTCGATGAACTACTAATTGAAAATACAAAGGAACTGGATAAATCCCCCAATACTAGAAAATTAAACTGCATACTTACATACAACCTGTTAAGTCAAAGAAAGAAGTATGAGAGTGTTAGGTCCAAGGGAAGCTCCAATTCCCCAAACTCCAAAAGGCAGTCCAATGGACTCAACATGGACTATAGGAGGATTTCTGGAAGATAAATAAAAGCCAGCATTCCTCAGAAATTTGTGAAGCCTGTTCCCCTCTACCAAAAGGAATTGTTTCAGCTAGCTTTGGCAGAGGACAAATGGCTATCCGTGGTGTCTAATAGCATGTCAAAGGTCATGCTGGCCTCCAGGCTCCCTGTATCATGAGGGTCCTGCTTGTTGGGGTTTCTGTCCCA
>JAQHUG010000341.1:838595-851930 GCA_028555095.1 Dicrostonyx torquatus | reverse complement strand
CCCTGCCTCTACTTCCTGTCTGGTTGACCCGCCTATACTTCCTACCTGGCCAATCAGTATTTATTTAAAACATTATTGACAGAAACAGACAAGTCTGCCACACCAGCTCCCTCTGTGTCACAGTACCTGTCACACATTTCAGACTCCATGCTAATTTTATAGCATCTCATGTCCCCCTCTATCCTAAACCCCTCCAGCTCATGGGCTTCTCTCCTCCAGTTACTTATTCTCCTATAACCCTGCTATTCTCAGTATACTGGTGTTCTCTGTCTCTCTGCTCTGCTACTGCTTCTCCCAATATGTTTTCTCTGTTCTCTACACTGCACCATTCTCCCCTCTCTTGCAGATAGCCCTGGCCATGTCAGGCTGGTGGCCATGTTCAGTCTACTTCTTTCTCTCTCTGCTCTGGACCCTCACAACAAAAACCTCCTCCTTAACCATACCATGGAGTGGTCATGTTGCCAGGTTATACAGAGAGAAACTAGATTTTTGTTGGATCTAAAAGGTGATGAAAACGTAACATATAAAATTTAGAGGGGTTTAAAGGGGTGACTCAGTTGATAAATTGCTTGCTATGCTAATAGGAGGTTCTGAATTTGATCTCTAAAAGTGGGGCCAAGTGGTGTGCATCTGTACTACCAGAGCTGGGTAGGTAGAGAGAGGCCGAGCTGAGAGTTTTACTGGACAGACAGCCCTAATGGAATCAATGAACCCTGAGTCTATGAAAGACCCTGTCTCAAAAGCTATGACAAAGAGAAACTAGGAAGACACCAGTTATCAAACTCTAACACACACACACACACACGAGAGAGAGAGACAGAGACAGAGACAGAGAGAGATTATGAGATTTGGTTAAGACAAATTTTAGAAGAGTGATTAGATTTAATTAGGTGCCTAATATCAAAAAAAGAAACATCTCAATCTAATACCTGACCTTATAAAACTAACATAAAGCACTTGGGAGACTGAGGACGCCTGAGCTATGAAGTGAGATCTTATAGAAACACAAAAGGAGGGCTGGGGATATTCTAGCACAGTGGTAGGTGCTGGCCACTTTCCTAGTAGTGCAAATCAAGTAAATCAGAAGTGAAGGGGGACAAAAAAGTTAAAGCCATAAGTAAATGCAAGAGGGAAATGTAACTAACAAGATGGGAAAGTATACAGAAAGAGTATCATTCGAACCAAAATGGCTTCCTTGAAAAGATTAAGGAATTTCAATAAGAGTCAGGCATGGTGGCACACAATTTTACTTTCAGCACACAGGAGGCAGAGGCAAGTGAATCTATGAGGCTCGAGGCCAGCCTGGTCTACAAAGCAAGTTCCAGAACAGTCAGAGCTGTTACACAGAGAAGCCGTATCTTGAAAATCCATAAAACAAGAAAAGAAGGTGTGAGAAATGATTCCACTCCAAAGATGAAGTGGGTAAGAGGTAGGAAGACGCCCTGGTAGGATAACAGGTATGGGGGGGCATAGCTAGGTAATGAAGGCAGCAAATTTCTAAGTTGAGCAACTTCTTTCTCATCCTCCCCTCCAGACTTGAGACAAAAACCTGACATCTTGAAACAAAGGCCTTGTCAGCTTTCACATCCCACAAGCTGATGGGCTGGCTGGACGAGTTTGAAGGCCTGATCAGAACTTGCTGCACCACAGTTCTGAGCCAACCATCAACCCTATCTTTCTTCAAACTGACCAGTCATCAATTAGGGGAGAAAAAGTCTTGAGAGACTTTAAAAGCCACAAATTAGGCTGAGCATGGTAGTGCATGCCATTAATTCCAGCACTGGGGAGGCAGAGAAAGGCAGTCAGGGCTGCATCGTGAAATGTAGTGATATTTCATTTTGTATTTGAATAAATAAGGCTTGCCTGAAGACCAGAGAGTAAAACAGACCCCCTGGTCAGTCTTACAGACCAGGCACTGGTGACACACAACTTTAATCCCAGTAGCCACACTAGTTTACCATAGAAACCAGTCAGTAATGGTGCACGCCCTTGATCCCAGCACTAGGGATGAATATAAAACAGGAGAAGACAGCTCTCGCACACAGTCTCGTTCTGAGATTCCTGGAGGTTGGATTGCCATTTCAGACTGAGACAGAGGTAAGAGCCAGTGGTTGGTTGTTTTAATTTTCTGACCTTCAGGTTAAACCCCAATATCTGTGTCTGGGTTTTATTTATCATGGTACCCTGAAATCTTGTCTAAAAGAAAACCAGCAACAACAAAATCACAGTCTACCAAAACTGACGAAAGAACTTTATAGACCTGATTGCATTTATCTATCTATCTATCTATCTATTTAAAAACAAAGTATCTTTTTTTCATTTTACATACCAATCCCAGTTCCCACTCCCTCCCCTCTTCCTCTTCCCTCCACCTACCTCCCACCCACCCCATCCACTCCTCATAGAGGGTAAGGCACATTGCTTTGGGGAAAGTCCAAGGCCCTCTCTACTGTATCCACTGTCAGTGGCCCATATTTTGTTCCAGCCATGAAACTGTCACCCACATTCTGAGGATCTAGTTGATCCTATGCTGTTTTCTTCCCTGTCCAGCTGAGTTGGTGAGCTCCCATTAGCTCAGGTAGACTGTTTCAGTGGGTGTCCCCATCATGGTCTTACCTCCTTGCTCATATTCTCATTCTTTCCACTCTTCAACTGGACCTTGGAAGTTCAGTCCAGTGCTCCAGTGTGGTTCTCTGCCTCTGTTTCCATCGGTTGCTGGATGAAGGTTCTATGGTGACATTTAAGATATTCATCAATCTGACTAAAGGGCAAGGCCAGTTCAGGCCCCCTCTCCTCTATTGCTTAGGGTCTTAGCTGGAGCCATCCTTGTGGATTCCTGGGACTTTCTCAGAGCCAGGTTTTTTGCTATCCCCATAATGGCTCCCTCAATCAAAACATCTCTTTCCTTGCTCTCTCTGTCCTTCCACCATCTCGACTATCCCATTCCCTCAAGTTCTCCTCCTCCTTCCACGTCTCCCATCGGCTTTTTCTTATGCCCTCCCTACTCTCCCCACCACACTGTATGCTCCCAATTTTGTCAGGTGATCTTGTTTGTTTCCCCTTTCCAGGTGAATCTATGTATGTTTTTCTTAGGGTTCACCTTGTTACTTAGCTTCTCTAGGATCATGAACTATAAGTTCCACATCCGTTGCTTTACAGCTAGTATCCACTTATGAGTGAGTACATGCCATGTTCATCTTTCTGAGTCTGGGTTACCTCACTCAGGATGGATTTTTTTCTAGTTTCATCTATTTGCATGATTGCATATATTTTAAGTCAAGAAATTTATGGAATATTTTTATCTTTCCACAAAAGAATGTCCAAGGGCAGAGTTCTACCAAATATTTAAGGAAGACATAATATGAAATATTCAGAATCTCCTTAAAGAATTGACGGAGGGGAGATTTCCCAACTCCAACAGTGGAGTTAGTACCACTCAAATTTCAAGTCAGAGAAATGAATCACATAGAAACAAAGCAGTATTACTTGTGGAAGCAAACATAGACATGGTCCTAGAAAAAACATTAGCCAACAAAATTCAGCAACGTGTAAATATATCACAGGCACATCCCAATGAGTTTTTTCAAATATGTAATTTTGATTGAATATTGATTATGTAATGCATCATATTGGGATGAATAGAGAACAAACAGCCCAAGATCATCTCAATAGAAGTAAAAGAAGAATGAAGAGAGGAAAAGAAGGAGGAGGAGAATGAAAGCAGAAACAGGATTGAGAAAAGGGAAGAGAAGGAGGAGATTTTCCAAAAATCTAAAAGCTAACGTAAATTCATGAGAAAAGCTCTCAACAAATTAGGAAGGTAAGGCAGCTTCCTAACATTGATAAGAATTTTACAAACAAAAAGGAAATCAAAGGAAACATGGATTAATATTTTATTCAGTGATGCAATAATGAATACTTCCCAAGATGAGAACAAGGCAAGGATTTGTAGTTTCCTCACTTCTATTCAACATTTCTCTGGGGGGCGCTATCAAGTGTAGAAAGTGAACAAGTAAATGCAAGAAACTGAAGGCATTCAGATTGAAAAAGAAGAAAGAAAATTGAATGCATTACAGAGGGAATGATCCTCTGTGTAAAAAATACCGAGGAACACACACATGCACCCATATGCACACACATGGAAAAATGAATAGTTTCGAAGAATGACAAGATGAGAGACCACTATACAGCATTCAGCTGTGTTTGTATGTCGTACAAAAAAAAATCATGAAAATCAAAGGTTTTCAAGTACCATTCAAGTTAGCATCAAAGTTAATATGCTTCAGAATATATTCGATAAAAAATATAATAAAGACTTAGGCACCAAAAACTCTAGATGATTGCTGAGAGAGAGTAAAGATCTACATAAGAGAAGCTAGGAGTCTGAATACTGTCGGCAGGAGTATTCGCCTGAAGGGGATGTTGTAATAAAATGCTATAGAATCAACAATACTGCAGCAGGCTTTTGTGAAGAAATTGATAATCCCATACCAACATGCATGTAAAAATAAAGAAATCACTTTGTAAAGGAAAATGCTACCTGGTTTGAAGCAGAGACATCAAAGTGTTTAATAATGACACAATAGCAGCAGGCAGAATTGAGAATCTGTTCACAATCAATTGATTTTTGACAAATATGGCAACGTAAGTCAATAAAGAGAAACTGGGTTTTTTTTCCAACGAATAATCTGAGATGCTTGAATTTCACATGCAGAAAGAGATTCTTATCATGTATCATATAGACAAAATTTAAATCAGAATGGGTTAAAGACTTAAATGTATAAAGCTTTTAGATTAAAAAATAAAGTCAGGCAATGGTGATGCATGCCTTTAGTCCCAGAATTTGTGAGTTCAAGGACAGCCTGGTGTACAGAGTTCTAGGATAGCCAGGGCAACACAGAGAAACCCTGTCTCAAACAACAAGAACAAAGAAAACCTTCTGACTTTGACCTGGATGAAAATTGTAAATACAATATCCAAATCTAAAATGTAAAATTAATGAGTTTGTTTTTTAAATAAAAGATTTCATGCATCATCAGGAAAAAAGTAAGCAGATCAACCAGAGTATGAGAAAGAAATTTGCAAATTGTATCCCTACTAAGAATTTGTATCATGAATGTATAGTATTGTAATGAGTGCAGGCTGGGTCCCTTGTTCCGTTCTGCCCGGCTCCTGGTCGCTGGGCTGCTTTTGGTCCCATCTGGCTAGCTTACCTCCCAAAATAATTACATGAAGATTATATTAATTTAATTACTGCCTGGCCCATTAGTTCTAACCTCTTGGTTAACTCTTACATATTGATCTAACCCATTTCTGATAATATGTATTGCCACCTGACTGTGGCTTACCGGCATGATTCTAACCAGCGTCCATCTTGGGTAGGAGCAGCATGGCATCTGCCACACTTCCCTTCTTCCCAGCGTTCCATCCTGTCTACTCCACCCAGTACTCCACCTATCAAAAGGCCAAGACAGTCTCTTTATTCAACCAGTGAAAGCGATACAGAAGGAACTTCTACACCAGTATAGATAAAGGGGCAGTGAGGAGATAGTCTAGTTGGTAAAACCACCCACCATACAAATTTTAGGGCCTGAGTTCCAATCCAGAGAACCCATGTAAACTGGACATGTGATACAATGCATAGAGTAGACTCTAGGTACATATTTCTTGGTTGACAAACACATGAAGTTACTCTCAGTTACTCACACCTTGTTGCTACTCTGCTTCCTGAGAGTGAACTCCAGGGTCCCATGAGTAGGATCAGAAGCTCTGAACACAGGGAAAGCTCGCTGCTTAGGGTCATAGAAAGGGGGAAATATGGCCTGGAATACCGTGGCCATCTCCTGGTTGATGTGTGTAGTGAAGCTGTTTCTTCTTGACTATATATGACTGTCCCTATCCTGAATCACAGCACCTATGACCACCTGCCTGAGATTCTCCCAAGATCAGGCCTATTAACTCTTTTGCTTGCTAAGATTATGCAAGGTGTGAACAACGGGTGGGAAGGAGACTTTTCTGTGATGTGGCTGCCAGTATAAATGCTACAGGGAACTAATCTTGGAGTTACTCATGCCCTGGTAAATAATTTAGACAAATACTTTTTCCCTTTGGTTTCTCAGTTTCCTCTTTATCTGGGACAGATAGATGTTTCTTTATGTCTCCCCAGGAAAAAAGTCATACAATGATGTGACACCTTAAGAGTTTGGTTCTGTTATCCATTAAATATGGTTGGAGTGGGTCCCTCAAGGATTTATGTGTCAGCCTCTATCCAGTCCAGGAGTGTTGAAGCAGTGGCGTGTGCAGAGAGAAGGGCCAGGTGAAGAATAATTAGCTCATTGGGACAGTCCCCCTAAAAGGAATTAGTATAATTTGCATAGCTCTCCCCATAATTCCCACATACATGTGTTGTCTAAAAATTAAAAACAAAACAAAAATGAAGAGGACCCAAGTTCAGTTCCTAGCACCCATAGCAGACTGCTCACAACTACCTGTAAATCCAGTACCAAGGGATTCAGCGCCCTCTTCTGGCCTCCATGAGCACTGCACTCACATGCTCACATTTACACATCAATACACATACATTTAATTTTAGAATAACATATTTTTTAAATGCCTAGCTTCCAGATCCCTCTTGTTTCCTGTCTCACCAAGTGACTTCTCTCTCTCTTCTACACATGCTCCATGATGCTAACCTGATGTACAACCAAAGCCTTTACAAAGGGCTGAATGGATGAAGTTGCCAAATCTCAGCCTTAAAGCCTCCAAAACTCTAAGATAAGCAAAGATTTTTTTAAAGAAAATACTCAAACTCAGGCATTTTGATACAGCAGTACAAAGTGTACACACAGGCTGCCTAAACACTGCTTCACAGACTCTCGCTACGCATGCTGGAGTCACCGGACAAATGCCACCATACTGTAGACCTTCGTGGCTTTCTAATCACACAACTAATCTAACCTGTGTTGACACCTTGCGCTTGTGTAGTCTTCTTGCAGAAAGGCTGGCTAGCCTTAGCTTTATCTACTACTGTGATTGAGTGTATAAAACATGGAACGAAATATGACCTGTAGAAAAATGAAACCTCAGCTCTAGAACCATAAAACCATAAAAGGAACTCTGTAACATGGAAATCCCTGCCTGATTTTCCTGCCTGCTGCCGACCTGCCCTTTGGTTTTTGCTTTTTTTTCTTTTAAATTATGCTATTTATTCACTTAGTTAGTTATTGTGTGTGTGTGTATGTGCGTGTACGTGCACACATGTGCATACATGCATTGCTGTCATTTGTGTGTGGAAGCCAAAGGACAAACTGGAGGAGTAGTTCGTTCTTCCCAGCATCTTTGGGTCCCTGAGGTTGATAGTGAAAGCCTTTGTCACCAGAGCCGTCTCATGAGCTCTGTCCTATGGATTTGTAATTGTCAACCTTCACAACTATGTTAACCAAGTTTTACACCCCCCCCCACACACACATAAGTTCTCAAAAGAACCCTTACACTCAGCAAATGGAGAAACAGTTCAAAGGAAAATGTGTCTATTTCGCGATTTTTGTGTGGAGGCAACTTCTTGTAACTTGTACAGCTTCTACCAGGAGTATGTCGTCATCTTTCAGATCTTTTAAATTTAAAACATGTATGTCACTGACTAGCAAGACCTAATCTGACAATATATACTGATTAAATACACACAGTCAGTGGTCTGTGACACAGAAGTTAGCAGCAAGTTCTGGATTTTGTGTCACTTGAGTGGCAGGAGGACAGTTTTAGCTTTCTTCCCACCACCAGACAGAAGGCACTGAGAAACCACTTCTGTCAGAGTCGGGGTGTGGCTCTGATTAGAAACTAAACAGCTCCACCGAGGCTGGGAGCTTTGAGGAGCGGTAATTTATCAGCAAAAACACGCCCGAGGCAAACGCAGCAGGTTTTGCTACTTCCCAGCGTGAGCTGCTCTGCCTCAACTTGAGGGCCTCTCCAATTCCCAGCTTCTCTGCGGCACACGTGGCAAGGAAGTGAGCCGTGTGCTCCGTGGGCCCCACCCGCCTCTGCCGACAAGGTGGGTGCAAAGGGCCGAGCTTGTGCTGAGATAATTAGAGAAAGGCTAGGAAATAAGGGAAGGCTGTTCTTGCTCAATAGACCTCAGGAAAGAGAAAGGATAGGAAGGAAGGAAAGTCATTTTAGTGGAGTTTTGGGGGTTTTTGTAGTTCTTTTTTTTTTCTTTATCTTTCTTCCAAACATCACTTATTTATGTACCTCTTTGGAACAAAACGAAGATGTTTCATAGAAGACACTAAACACGATGGTTACTCCAAACTGCTCTTGTGTTCTCTTCATGCAAACTCCGTAGTCAGAATACTCCTCCGGACCAGATGTTTTGGAGTGGCCGGCTCCAAAGTTCACTTTGACATCATCCTGTGGCATTCCTTTCTCTGATGTTTAACAGAGGACTCAAGTGTGACTCACACCTTGGCCAGAGACCACATCGATTGAGGCAGGCTGTACGGAATCCCAGTCCCTAATTGGGGCCAGCTTTGTGCGGCCACAGCTCGCCAATAGGAGGCAAGGTTCTCTCGTCTGCGGTTGGAGAAGGGGGCTACCCTAAATGAAGGGTAGGAGGGAAATGGGACTGGTCAATTCAGAGAAGCAATACATACTGCGAGACTGACCGGGAAGCTAGTACCGTGTCCCAGAGGACTGAATTAATGACAAGACCTGGTGTGTGTCTCTTTTGGAGGTGGCTCCCTCTCCCCTCCCCAGTTATGCAAAACCACAGTGCTCTTCTTAAACTTGAGCGTGCACGGCAACCACCTAGGACCACGTGGAAATTCAGGTTCTGATTTGATCAGTCCAGTGAGTGGGCTTGAGATTGGAAGTGGCAAGCCTTCGGGTGTTACCTTGGCCTCTGGTCTTTGGACTACATCTGTGTACAAGGTAACAGGCGTTGCAGTTGGCATGCAGACTAGACTCAAACTTCTGGTGTCAGTGAACTGAGTCCTCTCAGCTACTTTTAAATGACTGGACTCTCCCCTCTTGCACTTTGCACCCCTGTGTTCACAAGGATTAGTCTACTAATGGGATCAGTGCGGCAAGGGAAGGAGAAAGTACATTTTGAAGAAAGACACTGGAAGAAAGGGGTAGGCATTTGCAGCTACAAGCAGGAACTACAAAAGCCTCGGGAGAGGCAGGGATTTGGAGTTGTCTCTTGAGAAAGGGGATTCTTCCCCGTGGTGAGGATGCATCTCCAGAAGCAAATGCGCAAGGCAAGACACTGTGAGGCCTGCCCAGGGCACAGCATACAATTCCATTTGATAGCCCTTCTGGGTCTCTGTCTTGTGAAAGATGGGTAGGAGCAGGGGCCAAGATGCAACACACACCGTGTATGAAAATAGTTGTGTCAAAGAGACAAGACTTGATAGACTGGGTTAAGCGGGAGTGAGGGCATCAACGGAGAAACCCAAATGACAATCAAGAGGGTAAAGCAACAACAGCTGGAAATTGTGTGGAGGAGCAGAAAAGAGGATGGCAGCAATGATTACTGAACTCTTGGGCTGGATAGAAGAGACACTACAAGCATTGGTGAAATGAATACCAGAGGGGAATTGAAGGAGAGAAATTTAACTGGGAGTATGTGTGTCTTGTGTCTTTTCCAGAGGAGATGAATATAGGCAGACCCACACTCCGTTAGAGTTGGGAGAGAGGTTGGGGCCGGAGAGAGAAATTTTGAAGTCAGCAAGGAAGAGATGCTGGCTGAAGCTTTGCTTGCCGTCTCATCCCAAGTCCACCACACGCCTTGCTTTCCTCATCATGCCTCTCAGCTACGCCTGCCCCCAAATTCCTCCGGGTTCAAACATAGCAATTGCCGGGCCGTCAGAAAAGCAGGCAGTTTGCGGGGTAAGTCACAGAGGGAGATCTTGAGCCATCGAGGAAATTATGGCATCTTTGAGTCTGGCAGGCCTCCTGTCAATGTGGAAAGTGCCTCTCATTTAATGTGTGCTGTCTCTGATAGGTCAGTTAAAAGTAGAGAACTCCAGACTGCATACATAAATTGTATATCAAATAGCATCAAGAGTCTTGGGTCAGTTCTTCCCACTCAGTTACACATGCTCTTGACATATATACGTTCAGTGTAGGCAAGCTAATTCCAGTATTAGCCTAAGCAAGACGGTAATTAGGAACACCTGCTGTTGCTGCAGGAAAAACTATGGTACATTCCCCAAACAAATCCAAATGAACTTTCCCCCAGCCATTTTGATTATTTATAATACTCTTCCCTTTAAGTACCAAAGATGATGGAGTTGGCTGCATTTATAAGATAAAAGATGGACACCCTGGATATGACAATGCAAGGATTACTCCATTCGTCGTCTTCTTGGGTGCTATGCCGTCAACTACCCCCAAAATACACTTGGAAGTTATCAGATCTGCAAATTGATGTCTTCACAGAGCTTGTTAAAGTGTGATTCTTGACAAAGAAGCAAAAATAAGCAGTCGGAGTTGGGAGTAAATATGGCTCGGACATTTGCAGCACAATGAGCCCTGTGGAATAAGTAATATGTAATCTGAACTCATTCTGATGTGAACTTCAAGATGATATCATGTATTTGTATGTGAGAGTTTCTAAGTGAAACCAGGACTTGGAAGAATAAGTGGTGGGGGCTCGGCTTCCTTGGGAAGGCATAGTGCTGAGCAATTACCAGCCTCAGAGCAGGCAAGCACGGGGGGGAGGAAGCCCCTTTTCTGAGTGTTTGCTTATGAGTCTCCCAAAGAGTTCCCCACCTGCTCCGTGATTCCTGAACTGGGAGGATCTGGGTCTCAAGCCTTTGGTGAACAACTGAAGAGATGTGGAATATAGTCATGTATGACTGGTGCTGTAGAATTCTGTCCTCTGAACAAAATGGTCATCAGCATCTAAATCAGAAAAGCTGTGACTACTTTTAAGAGACACCCAGATTCAGGCCTCTTCACATTTCCGGTAGAAAAAAAATGTGTGATGGTGATGGGGAGGGTTGTCAGACCCTCTTTTGAGATTCTAGATACTCCATCCAACACCGTCCTCTCCAAATGAATTTTTCTGTGCCTAAACTGCATCTGGCCTCATAGAATCAGAAGGTGCAAGGCTAGAGTATATGGGGAGGGGATGGAAGGTTAACTGAAGGGAAACTCATTCTCTGTGCTGGAGTGAGATTTTTCAGTGATGCAGATGATTTGGGGTCATCCACACTCCTGGAAATAACGCATCACCTATGATCCATAGCTAAGTCCAAAAATTTCACTGCTTCACCAAATCAGTGGTATCATTACTTTGGTTGGTCATCTGGATTGTGTAGTTGTTTGTTCTTATCTCCCAAGAAAAAGTTTATGCAATAATGTGTCATTAGTTCCAGAATGCCCAGAAGATAACAAAATCTGCAGATGGTCAAAGCTCTTACAGAAGATTGTCATATATAATCTCTATACATCCTCTTAGATGCTTTCAATCATCTCTAGATTACTCATAATAACTGTTGTCATATAAATAGGGGGAAAATATTTGTGAGATTCTGTTCTTTAGAGAAAAATGACATGTTGAATATGGCAGCAACTTAAAACATACTTCTGATTTGTAATAGATAAATCTAAAATGTAGAACCCAAAGACAATCTATGGATGGCTGACCCGCCTTCTCTTTACATGTGCTCTTGAGACCCCTCCCCTATACATGAGCAGCCTGAGCGACATAGAAAGATACTGGCTCAGGAAAGTGCTCAGTAGCATCAGTAATTAAAGAAATGCATGTCAAACCGGGCAGTGGTGGCACATATCTGTAATCCCAGCACTCGGGAGGCAGAGGCAGGCGGATCTCTGTGAGTTCGAGGCCAGCCTGGTCTACAAGAGCTAGTTCCAGGACAGGCTCCAAAGCTACAGAGAAACCCTGTCTCGAAAAACCAAAAAAAAAAAAAAGAATNTCGAGGCCAGCCTGGTCTACAAGAGCTAGTTCCAGGACAGGCTCCAAAGCTACAGAGAAACCCTGTCTCGAAAAACCAAAAAAAAAAAAAAGAATAAAAGAAATGCATGTCAAAACTACATTGAGACGCCAATGACCGTGGTTGAAGAGTGGGTAGAAGGACGGTTGGATAGTGCCAATGTATAATGTATGCATTGTGAAGATATCACAGTGGATCCCTTTAATGTGTATAATTAAGACATAGTAATATGAAAGTTACTTACTCACACTCTCCTTTGAACTTTCTCTTCTTTTTGTGTCTTTTTCTTTTGACAATGAGATGTTCCCTCATTTAGTAATCCTCTCTTCTAGCATCTGTAGACAGATATATTGAGTTCTTAAATTATTTCAATTCTAATATTTGAATGACTTAAATTTCTGTCTTTTGTATAGTGTATATCTTGTTTCCTCTATTACTTGAAATTTTAATTATTAGACGTTTCTTTTCTGTTAGCATATACACTCCATGTACCTTACGTTTGCACCTATCCTTTGTTCCCCACACACTTCAGGTTTTCAGCCATGTGGCCTTGTCTCGTCTAATTCCTCAAAAGTTTTGAGTGAAACTTGTATCATCACCCTGATGCCAAAAGCAAATGACACAACAAAATTGTTGTGTCTAAATGACTATGAAGGTTCTAAATGGTTTCATCATCCCTCAGATGATAATGGAAGCATTTCCTTCTTTAAGGTTGAGAAATAGTCAATTGTATGTCTGCCTGCACCAAATTTTCTCTTCTTTCCATTCATTGAGGAACAGTTACGATGATTCCTTATCTTGACAACACACATGGGAGTACAGAAATCTTGTCAATATCCTGCTTCAATTTCCTGCGTTCTATTTTAAACATTTCTATTTTTTACTTTTTTATTTTTTAAAAAAAGAAAACAATCTTTTTTCATTATACATACCAATACAAGTTCCCACTCCCTCCCTTCCTCTCATTCCCTCCATCTAACCCCCCTACCCCACCCCTATCCACTCCTCAAAGAGGGTAAGACACATTGCTTTGGGGAAGGTCCAAGGCCCTCCCTACTATATCTAAGCTGAGCAAGATATCCATCCAAAGAGAATAGGATCCCAAAAAGCCAGTACATGCAGTACGGATAAATCCACTGCCAGTGGTCCCTCAGTCTACCCCAGCCATGCAACTGTCAAACTGTGTTGTTTGAGGAATATCACAAGAAAAAAAATTTGCTTGTATTTATTACAGGCACAATTTTTTGTTTTTTTTTTTGTTTTTTTTCCTTTATTGATATTTATTGAGCTCTACATTTTTTTCTGTTCCCCTCCCTGCCTCTCCCCTCCCCCTTCAACCCTCCCCCAATGCTCCCAATTTACTCAGGAGATCTTGTCTTTT
>JAQHUG010000341.1:826590-837734 GCA_028555095.1 Dicrostonyx torquatus | reverse complement strand
TGTCCTTTGCTTTACAGAAGCAAACTTTTTTTCAGTTTCAGGAGGTCCCATTTATCAATTGTTTCTCTTAGTGTCTGTGCTACTGGGTTTCTATTTAGGAAGTGGTTCCCTGTACAGGCACAATACTTAACAGATTAAAGACATGATTGATGGGATTTGAAGATGTGCAACCTCTAACTATGGAAAATTTGCCAAATTTGGGTATGAACTTATTATCTGGTTCATGGTTTGAAAATATTTTTCCCATCTAAAATGTTACCTCTTTAATCTGTTAAGTATTTCCTTGACTATGTAGCTTTCAAGTTTGATACAATCCCCTTTATCCCATTGAGGGTATTTTAAAGGGGATTAACATGTCTTTCTTCCTAGAGGTACTATGACCTCCAGCTAATACAACCCTGTAGGCCAGTCCTTTAAGGGCAATTTCACTCTTTAAACTGCATCATCGGTGATTCATTTTATATATCTACATATGTTTGCATATATATATTTGTATAGACACACGTATATGCACACACACACACACACATCATCATCATCTCCCTCTTCACCTTGCTGATTTGGGATATACTCTCTTCCACAAATCCTACTTACTTTCCTTGCAGCATTTATTTTTTTTTTTAGCTGCTTTCTCTTATTTCACATTTTCTCATCTTTCTGGTCCCAAATAGGTCAGATGGGATAGGAAACCCAACATATCAACTGCAAGGCTATGGAAATCTTTGCAATACAACAAATATTCCACATTTTATTTAACATAAAGAGTCAAGACATTTAACATGATCATTCTTTTTATTAATTTGGTGTTTGATTTTTAAAGATCTGTTGTTTATCCCTTTTGAAATAAAAATCTGTTCAAACAGAAATGAAGATATTTTAGACAACTAATCTGGTAGTCAAGAGTCCTTCTAAAGTCAGAGTAAAGAATTGTCTCTTAGTTGTCATGGGCCACAATAAGAGACTACAACAGACTTTACACACTTCAAACAACAGAATCTATGTTCTCATACTTCCAAAGCCTAGTATTCTAAGACACAATTGTTGCCTGGGTTTACTGCTTCTGAGGCCAATTGTCTTGGTTTGTCAATGGGCATCTTTTAACTTCTGTCTTCATAATGCATAGATGTAACTATTTACATTTAACTTTCTTATTCTTATGAGGTCATAATCCACCTTGGAGTAGGGTTCACTATTGTCTTACTCGCAGCTATTATTGCTGTGATGAAACACCATGATCAAAAGCAAGTTGGGGAGGAAAGGGTGTATTTGGCTTTCACTCCACATCACAGTTCATTATGAAAGGAAATCAGGACAGGAACTCAAACAGAGGAGGAACCTGGAGACAAGAGCTGATGCAAAGGCATGGGAGGATGCTGTTCACTGGCTTGCTCCTCATAGCTTGCTCAGCCTGCTATCTTAGAGGAGGAGAAGGAGGAGGAGGAGGAGGAGGAGGAGGAGGAGGAGGAGGGTAGAAGTCGGCTATCTATCTTATAGAACCCAGGACCACAAGCCCAGGGCTAGTACCACCTACAATGGGCTGGGCCCTCCCACATCAATCACTAAATAAGAAAATGCCTGGTGTTTTCTCAATTGAGGTGTCCTTTTCTCAGATTACCTTAGCTTGTGGCAAATGGACATAAAACTAACAAGGGCAGCTGTAATCATCTCATTTTAGCATAATTTCCACCTTAAAATCACTGTCTCTAGACACAGGCACATTCTGAGAACAACAGTGCCCATCAAGAACCAACTGAGGGAGAGTCATCATTGGAACAGTGATCCCCTCGTTCCCCTCTCATTATGAGCTCCTTCTTTGGACTCCCATAGGACACTAGGGTTACCTTTCCACAGACATTTAATGCAGAAGGTGTTTATTGTCTGTTTGTCTGTCCTCCTCACTGGACACTAAGTTCCTTGACAATGACTACCTGACTTGGTCATTGTGGGTTTCTTACCATGGTTAATATGTCATTTTGGATATTACTTGTTTTTGAAAAACCTGTCTGACTTCATGTCGTCCAGATAAGATGAGGTTCCCCTTCTCCAGGCACTTTTCAATGTCACCACAATTTCAACTTATCTCTTCTACAACAGTGGTCACATTGTATAAGGGAGGGAGGGAAAGCTTTGGTTAGGATGCATAAACAAGAAAAACAATTGAATTTGTATGGGTGTTTTGCTGTGTGTTTGTCTGTGTACCATGTGTGTGCAGTGCTTACATAGGCCACAAGAGGGTGTCAGATTCCCTGGAACTGGAGTTACAGGTGGTTATGAGTCACCATGTGGTTGGTAGGAATTGAATCCTGGGCTTCTGGAAAAGCACCCAGTGCTCTTAACTGCTGAGCAGCCATCTCTTCCTCCCCAGGCTTCAGGTTTTTTTTCTATAGGGTCTCTTGAATATCTACTTCCCCTGCCTCTACCTCAGGAGTGCTGAGAATGTAGGAGTGTGCCAACATGTCTGCAGTGTTGGGGTTGGAGACCAGAACTTTCTGTATGCTAGACAGGTACTGAGCTAAAGCCCTGAAAGCACTGCTATGTTTGGGTTGCCACGGCTGGACCTAACAATGGGGACATTCCAAGAGCTAACCTTTGCAAAGCTCTGAAGCAAAGTCCTCATCATTTATCTCTGACTTATCCAGCTCAGCTACTTCTGAGATTCCCACAGTGAAGAGGCTTCCCAGGCTCCTCCTAGCTTGGCAGGAGTTCCTAAGGTGCTGATTTGGACATTGGTCTGGATGGCATTCACCTGCCAGATGTCTGGTTGAGGCAATTAGAGAAAATCTGGTGGGACTGGCACTGGAGACATGTTTTGGTTCCTTCCTGGAAGGCTGATAAACGGTGTACTATGACACGCCTACTGTGGGTTGATTGGCAGTTATGGGCAATGGCCACCTTTGTGTTTTTGTTAATGTATCCTCTGCCCGGAAGGCCAGCAGTGGCAAGACTCAGTTTGGGGGCTCTTATCAGATGAGCACGTTGGGAACTGGAACCTAATTTCCCTCTCCGTTACTGCCTCAGCTTGTCTCTTCTAGTGCCCCTTTGCCATTGGCCATGATTTTGTCCTTAGAAAGAAGAGAGACTGGGAGTAGGAAGGCTGGTGGTGGACTTTTGCAAGAGCTGAAACTGAAGCCAGGGATTCAGGCCTGCACCCAGCACTTGGGCGGCAGAGAAAGGAGAGGGACTTTTGCAAGTTTGAGGCATAGACCTTCTTTGTAGCTGGGACTATGTGACACAACCCTGTCTCCAAATTAATGAATGTAACAAATGAATACATAACGAAACAGAAGGGGAAGATGAGGGGGAGAAACAGCAGCAGCAGAGGTGTGAGCAGTAGAGTGGAGGGGCCCACAAAAATCCCATGACTTATACCACATTGTCCTTATTCATCCCTCTGTTGCTGGATACTTATACACAGTGAATATTTTTTTTCCAGCCATAAGGAAGGAAGTTGTGTTATTTGTGGGAAAATGGATGCAACCAGAGATGATATAATAAACGATGTAAGCCAATTGCAGCAAGATGAATATTATATGTTTTCCCTCATTTGTGGGTCCTAGACTATATATATATATATATATATATATATATATATATATATATATATATATGTATGTGTGTGTGTGTGTGTGTGTATATATATATATATGTATATATGACATGAAAGTAGGAGTAAAACTGCCTAGGGGGAAGTCATGGTGACAGCCAGAGAAAGAACTTTTCCTCAAGAATGATTTCCCACCTGACAACTTGTCAGACTGCCTTGCAAGACAAAACCAAGACAATGGTGTGTCAATGGTAGGCTGAGACTAGCCCCTGAGCAGACTGATTATTTATGCACACGTCTTCGTCTTGCCCTCTATTTAAACCTAACTCTCATGTCAGTGCTCTGAAGATAGACTTGAGGATCACGGGGCCCTTTGTTATTCCTATGTTATAGCAACATTGAGTGAAGTTTTTCTTTCTGCTTTTTTACTAATGTTTTTCTCTATTTCAAACATTGTTATACTGATTCATTGTATTATTTAATATCTACTAGTGTTTCAGCTGTTGTTTGTGTGTGTGCCGCACGCATGCCTAGTATCCTCAGAGGTTAGAAGAGGGTGTTGAATCCCATGGAACTGGAGTTATAGATGGTTGCGAACTACCATGCAAGCACTAGGAACTGGACCTAGGATCTCTGCAAGAGCCACAGGTGCTCTTAAACTCTGATCCATCCCACTAGGCCCATTTTTAATATTTGTGGGGTGTGTGTAAGTGTGTGTGAGTGAGGGGAGAGAGGGAGAAGAAGGAGAGGGGAGAGAGTATTTATGTGCCACAGAGTGTGTGTGGAGGTGTGAGGAGAACCATGGGCATCAGTCCTGACCTTCCTTTTTGAGATAACCTCTCTTGCTGTTCACCACTATATACACCCCTCTATATACCAACTGTGCTGGCCCTTGAGCTTCCAGGGACGCTACTGTCTGTCCCTCCCAATTCACAGTAGGAGTGCAGTGATAACAGCTGTATGCACATCTGCGTCCAGCTTTACTTTGGTTCTGAACTAACTGAACTCGGGGTCTCACCCTTGAGTAGCAAGTCGTTTCCTCAGTGAGCCATTTCCCAGCTGTCCCTTAAATGTCCCTGTTAAGTGGCAAGTTGGGGATGGGTAGCTGTGCTGGCTATTATGTGAACTTGACATAAGATAGAGTCACTTTGGAAGAGGAAACCTCAACTGAGAAAGTGCCTTCAGCAAATTACCCTGTGAGCAGGCCTGTGGTACCTTTTACTGAATGATGATTAATTTCACTGTGGGTGGTACCACTTCTGGTATGATGATCCTGGGTACTAGAAAAAAGCAGGTTGAGCGAGCCACGAGGAGGATGCAGTAAGCAGCACTCTATTCTATGGCCCCTGCTTCCGTTCCTGTCTCCATGCTCCTACCTTGACTTCCTGCCCTGACTTCCCTCAGTGACGGACTGTCTTGTGAAACAGTAAGTTGAAACAAACCCTTTCTTCCCCAGGTTGCTTTTTATCATGATGGTTTTCATAACAACAGAAACCCTAACTATGACCATAGCTAAGCCTGTCCTGTTGTGTTAAGCTCACACTTAACCCTGAAAACACCAGTAGCAAAAGCACTTTTGTACAGTGGGTACCAAAACTGGGGTCCCTCAAGTCAGTCCTAGATCCTATTGGCTGCTACATCTTTATTAACTAGATGAACTTGGCCTTATAGGATTCAGACAAGGCAGCCTTGGTAAAAAGTCATTTATGAATGAAATACAGCTGTTTGGTTTGGTTTCTCCACTGAGCTATACACGAGAGCTTCCCTGCTACAAAGAACCATCCTGTGCAACTGAACTTTGTCTTGATCAAGATTTGTGCTACTGTCTTGTATATCCATGTCCAGAATCATCCCTTGCTCAGAACTGGCGCACTCCACACTCTTCTTTTTTAAAACTGAAAAACTGATGAAGCCACTAAGGAAATCAGTATGGAGCGTCTCAAAAAATTAAAAACTAGGATTACCATGTTACCCAGCTATACCACTCCTGGGCATATACCCAAATGACTCTAGCTCCTACCCCTGAGATACTTACAGTTTCACGTTTACTGCTTTACACGATTCCCAATAGCCAGGTGTGGATCCAGCTGAGCTGTCCATCAATAGATGAGTGGTTAGAGAAAATGTGGTCCATAAACATGGTGGTGATCTATTCAGTAAGAAAGAAAACTGAAACCATGATACGTGTAGGAAAATGGATAGAACAGAAAATTACTACATAAAGTGAGGAAACCCAGGCTTGGAAGGACTAACGCTATATACATTCTCTCATACATGCTTCCTAAATTTTAATCTTTTTTTTAAAATGTGGATATGCTGTAGGGATTCCTACAGCCAGTAGCCTTTAATTTTCCTGCCCACTTAGGCGTGGTCTCATACTGTATATGCCGATGTAAAACACAGGTCTGGCTTCTCTTCCGGTGGCGTGATTCGGTTCCTGTTCCCTGTGATCTGTGAGTCTACCCCTAAATAAATAACCCTCTATTATAATCAATTCTGAGCTAGTGTGGCATTTCTGTTTTGCGGCCTTCTTCATGTATATATGTGGAGGTATAGATCATGAGGGTAGAATGGAAGGCACAGAGAGAGAATAATGGTATTGAATGATGGGATGAGGGGACAAAAGAGGATAATAGGGTACATGTCACATGAAAGCTGTCTTAGTTAGGGTTTTTATTGCTGTGAAGAGAAACCATGACTGTGGTTATCAAGAAAACATTTAATTGGGGTGGCTCATTTACAGTTTCAGAGGTTCAGTCTGTTATCAACATAGCAGGGAGCATGGTGGCATGCAGGCAGGTGTGATGGTGCTGGCTACATCTTGGCTGGCAGGGAACAGGAAGTTGACTGAGATGCTGGGTGATACCCTCAGCATAGAAAATCTCAAAGCCTGCCGCCACAGTGACACACTTCCTCCAACAAGGTCAAGCCCCCTCCAACAAAGTCACGCTTCCTAGTAGTGCCACTCCCTATGAGATCACGGGTGGGGGGGCAATTACAATCAAACTACCATGAAAACCATTAGTGTAATGACGGAAGGGGACCAACAGGAGGTGGTGGGGTGATTGGGAGAAGGAGGGAGAAGGTTCAACAATACGAAAGTAAGTATCGGAATTCCATTCCCAAACCCATTAGTTTGTATGCTAATTTTAAAAATAAAAAACTTTAACATAAAGTTCAAAAAAGGAAGAAAGCTAATTTAAACTGTCAAAAATAAATAAAACTATAGATTTTATCTTCTGGGACCCTTCATCAGAAGGACAGTTTCTTTCCTCTCCAGTTACTGCTGAAGGAAGCTGCAGGACGTCTAGAAGCACATAGTTCAGAAAATGGGGCAAAACAACCTTTTATCTTATGTTAAGCTATTGTCTTAGTTTTCTTTCCATTGCTGTGGAAACTGCCAAAAGCAATCTGGAAAGGAAAGGCTTTATTTCAGCTTACAGCTTACGATCCACCATGAAGAGAAGTAAGTGCAAGAACTCACAACAGGAACCTGGAGGCAAGAAACAAAGCAGAGGCCATAGAGAAAGGGCGCACACTGAGCTGCCCTCCATGGCTTGCTCAGCTAGCTTTTCTATGCCACTGGAATCACCTTCCCAGGAATGGTATCGTCCACAGTAGGATGGGCCCTTCCAAATCAATTAATAAAAAGAAAAGGGCCTGACAAACTTGCCCACAGGCCGATATTATAAAGGCATTTTCTCAATTGAAATTTCCCCTTCTCACATGACCCGACCTTGTATGAAGTTGACAAAAAATTAACCATCACTGCCATCACTGACTATTTTTCCAAATAATTGTGTTTTTGTGTGTGTGTGTGTGTACACGTGCACGTGTATGTTGTAATATGCATGCAGGTGCACACTCTTGTAAGGCAAAACTAGAGGGGGATGCCAGGGCTCCTGCTCAGTTACCTTCTAACTTATTTCCTGGAAACAGGGTCTCCCACTGAAGCTGGAGCTATGCTGGTAGCCAGCAAGACCCAGTAATCCTTCGGACTCCACTCCACCTCCCTCAGTGCTGGACTTACAGACTTGCATGCCACCACATCTGACTTTTAACATGAGTTCTGGGATTTGATCTCAGGTCCCCTTGCTTGCACAGCCAATAGTCTTTAGGAATTGAAGTTGCATCGCTATATTATGTCACTTTGTTCGGAAGACTAAGATTTCCGTTCTTCCTCTGTCCACATACGTGCCACATTTAACTTTAAACTTCTTTCTCATGGTAAGTTGTTTGTCATAAGATAATTTACAAACACCTTGCTCTCTCTGTATGTCAGTGGACCACGTTTCTTCGGACAGACAGCAGTCAGCCAAAATCAGCTTGCTGAGTTTTCCTTCTTCACCTCTTGTCTAAGGATGCAACTTGATTTTCATTAATCCTGAGCAGCAGCCCCCAGAGACGATTTCAATCAACTCCTTTGTGACGATGGCCACGCAGGTGAGGTTGAACGTCAGCATCAATTTGGTCATCATATCAGAGGCATTCTTGCGGGCGCTGTCCATAGCTGGCATCCTGGCACTGTGCTCGCTGGTGGCAGACCCCTTCAGGTAGATGTACAGATTGTATTCCTGGTAATTCTGCAGCGCATCAGCAGCAGTGTCCTCATAAAGACTCACGCTCTCAGCAGTTGCAGTGGCATTGAGAGAAAAAGGGGCTTCTCTTCTGTCTTATAGGAGATAGCAGACTTGTGCTGATTAAAAATGATAGAGTCTTCATCAAAGTCATATCCAGAATTTAACAATCTAAGGGCGATGATTTATTCATCTCCAAGTCTTTGAATGACAGCAAAAACTGGTCAGAGTGAGCCCCTTAAAATATGCCCCTGATTTTTTTCACCAATCCTAGCAAGCATAACTTCTTTTCCAGTTGCTGGGAGGATAGTCCCCGCGGACTGAATAGTCCCACAAAGCCCTCACCCTGAGGACACACTAACAAGAAGGTGTGTGTTTCTTCTTGTCCCCAGGACCCCTTACTATCAGCCTTCTCATGGAGAGCCTAGGAGCCTGTTCTGTACCCCTGAGCTGACTTCTCCTGCTCACCTGGCCCCATCTTCATAGACTTGGTAATTTTCTGAATATTTCTAATGGCCTTCAGTCTCCTGGTAATATCTATCAAAGTTGCTGTGTTTCAAAGTTGGATCTATTGCAGCTGCAAGGTAGAAGCCAAAAACCCAGCGATGCTGGCTGGTGAGAACGGCCAGGCAGACAGGCCTCACTGTACATGCGTGGGAGCTCCCAGTTCACTGGCCCACTTGGCTTGTATGTTTAACGGCTAATTTTTAACTGCTTCCATGTTTCTAAATAGCATTCACGCTTATCTTTTCATTCATTACAATGGGTCTATGTTCATCTACTAGTAGATGAGGATTTATTCTACTTACAACCCCCTCCATCATACAGTAGAACCATATCACAATGTAAAGCTATCACCCTTGAGAGAATGGAAACACATTCGCCACTGATCCAAAGAATACGCTATGTTTACATTTCCCTTAGGGTTCAAAGACATTTCAAAGGGCATTCATGATAGTGTATTCCTTTTGTTCTTTGCATACTGTGACCAAATTTCTAGTATCTTCTAATCATCTTGTCTCCGGTAACACATGATCACAGCATTCTAAGGCCCTTCTGACCCAGAAGCCCTCAGTGGGCATAGTCAGAAAACCTGCCAAGTAGCGTGATATTGGAACAGAGCATGAAGGATGCTCTGTTGGGCTTCTATGACTTGCCTAGCAGGGTACAACTATACTATGAACTTTGGATCTTAAAAAGACAGAACATTTTTACAGATTTTTAAATTTTATACATTTGTTTTTCTTGTATATGTGTTTTTGTACCACAAGCATGCAGTGCCTACAGAGGCCGAAAGAAGACATAGATCCCATGGAATTAGATTTAGAAAGAGTTGTAAGCCACCATGAGGGTGCTGAGGACCAAACCCAGGTCCTCCGTAGGAACAGTTCTTGCCAGCTTGAGAAAAACCCCTTTATTAGCTTACTGTTCCACTGATGAAAATTAAATTTGTGGACATTATGACTTGGATGGCTTTGAGCGTCACCAAGTCTAAGATATGACAGCTGCATTTGTTTCTGGGGCTTGGAGATGGATTTGCTTTCATGCATGTTCAGATGCTCACCAAATTCACTTCTTTACCTCTGTAGGACAGAGGTTTTCATTTCCTCACTGGCTCTTAGCCAGAGGCCAATCTTTGCTCCCAGAGTCCACCCTTATTCCTTCTCACAATTTTCATGTCCCGTCTCCCTCCAGCAAAAGTAGATATAATGGCTCTGAGTTGTTCTCATATTTCACGTTTCTCCGACATTTCCTTTTTTCCTCTGTTTTCTGTAGCTCTCTAACTACAGACAAGACAAGTTCTCTGATTGGAATTGACCTTCTCAGATTGCTCAGGATCCCTCTCTATCTTAAGCTGTCTACACTGTTAAACTTCCAAAAGTCCTCCTTGCTACACAGTAACATGTTCACAGAATCCCCAGAGTATGGCCTGAGTATCTTTGGTGGCCATTCTATCTACAAAAGATGCATTCAAGACAACAAGAGAAAGCATGTTCTGGCCAACAGTCTGGAAGGATTAGAAAACATGAATTTCTGGGCAGTTCAATGCTGGTGGTGTAAATGAAAACTGGGTTGGAGTGGCAGGCACAGGGCCAGGTAATAATAGATGCTCACTGTTGTAGCTCTCCTCTTTTGCTGGCTTTATGTGTCTCTTGGTTCCCTTTGGGTACACTGTATCAGAATGCTGCATTGCAGCCTTGTTGTAAGCCAGGAGAAAGTGTGTCCTTCACATCCGAATTCCTTCTGTCGGGTCCTATTCTCCAACGGAGCCTGCTTTGCTGCTGCTTTTCAGCTTTCTGCCTTTACAATCGTCTCCCTGCTCATTGTGGGGGCAAGGAAGAATTTTTGCAGCTGGAGGATTTGCCATCTGGCTGGCCATATGCAATCCCATAAATCCTACTCTAATTGTCCCACAAACACTGCTTTCTTCACGTCGTTCTGCTCGTCAATGGATCCTGATGCTTTTGCTTTGAATATGGAACTCAAATAGTGTCTGTGTGTGTGGGGGGGGGTGTAGGTGTATGGGTGTGTGTGGGTGTGTGTAGGCACATGTACAGACATTCACATGCATGTACCTGTGCATATGGCAGCTAGAGAAAGACGTCATTCTCTGCCTTATTCTCTTGAAACTCTTGGAACAGAGTTTCTCACTGAACCCAGAGCTCACTGGTTTTTAGCCAGGATGGTAGCCACAGTGACCTTCTTATCTCCCTCTCAGCCTCTGCGCTGGGGTGGCAGGCTTTCATGGTAGCTGGGGTGGCAGGTGCTCACATGGACACACCTGGCATTTTACCTAGGTGCTGAGTCAGGGTTTCAAGCTTGCACAACAAAAACTCTTACACACTGAGCCCTCTCCATGCCAACCTCTCAAAACAAGTTCTCCTTCCTTCCTTCCTTCCTTCTTTCTTTCTTTCTTGTTTTGTTTGTTTGTTTTTGTTTTTCTTTCTTTCTTTTTTTTTTTTTTTTGGTTTTTCAAGACAGGGTTTCTCTGTGGCTTTGGAGCCTGTCCTGGAACTAGCTCT
>JAQHUG010000341.1:794868-826565 GCA_028555095.1 Dicrostonyx torquatus | reverse complement strand
TGTAGACCAGGCTGGCCTCGAACTCACAGAGATCCACCTGCCTCTGCCTCCCGAGTGCTGGGATTAAAGGCGTGCGCCACCACCGCCCGGCTGTTTTTGTTTTTCTTTGAGACAGGGTCTCACTATACAGCTGTGTCTGACGTGAAACTCACTATGTAGACTAGGCTGTCCACAAACTCACCCAAGATCATTAACTCCCGAATGATGGGATTAAAGGCTCTAGGGCCACCACACCCAGTATCAAACCAAATTCTTAAGATTACACCAAAATAGCCAAGTGGGAATCCACCAGGCCATACCAACCTTGTCACATACTCTGCCGCAGGCAATCGTGGGTCTTTTTTGCCTTTCTGCCTACCATACAGAGTCATTGACTGTGTCTCGCTAGTTTCTTCCTCCTTTGTCAATCAAAATGTCCCATTTCCTTTCATTTTGTATGTACAAACTATCTAGCTTTTCAGTCAGAACACAAATCACATCCTTCGTGAATCTTTCTTCAGGATTCCAAACTCACAGTGATTCACTGATCCACTTTATTTTTAAGAGGTTTGTAAAAACTTTTCTATTTATAAGATGTCTTTCTGTGTGCCCAGGTTAGCTTTGAACTCACCATCCTCCTGCCATAGCCTCATGAGTGGTGGGATTACAGATGCATCTTCCCAGAGGTTAAGGTGCGGGTCTTTAACGCAGTAACTTCTCTTCACTTCACCCTTTGCTGTGAGCTTCCTTTGAGTTAAATAACAATGCCACCCTCATCTTTCCAACTGCATTAGAAGTGATTTGAGGACAGACCACTTGTCCTATTAGATATTTGATATGCTTTTCAACTTCTATCCACGTGTCCGACATTCTGTTTCCAAACTAGAGAAGAAGATACATGTCTATTTCTGTTCTACCCATAAGTCTGTCATCTGAGCTGAAAAGAAAGGGGAACACCCATGCTATCATTTTTAAGATAGGATTATGAAATATGTATCTGTGACTCAGAAATCTTTACTGATCCCTTTGTATATATCTCCAAGCCAATGAATATATGTACTTATCCTAATGTTTTCTAGCTTGTCCCACAGGCCAAAGTTTTGTCACTTGACCAAAGATGCAGATGATTTAGGAGCAGTGGTATTGTTTTATTGAGCGCTTGCATACACTTCACCGGTGATGAGAGGAGAAGAGACCTCCCTTTGGAAAACTCTGTCAAACTCTTCCCTGAGACGTTTGACAAAGAAGAAGCTGAATTTGTTACACAGCTCATTTTGTTGAAAGAGCATAGTCTGGGTCCAAATCACAATCACCTTAAGGTTCTAACTACAGGGCTTTGGAGACTCAAAAACCCGAGTCTTCCTTTTATTCTAAGCAGAAAAACTATTACTGGAAATGCTGACAGTTGATAAGTTTGAGACATATGGTCCTATCCTATTTCTCCAAAATGAGAATGGTGGTTTTAGCAGCAAATTGATAGTGTAAGTAAATCTAGCACTTGAAAGAACTTAATTAAATTCCCCCCATCTTTAGTGTAAACACCAGACAGAATCTATCCTTCTGGTAAAGACAGGTAATGGAATTCCCCCATGGCAAATGGCTGTTGCACTGGACCAACCCCTGCTGAAAAGACAGGAATGATGTCCATGCAAGATTGCCTGTAGTCAACAACAGATAAAGACTCTGCAATTCTGAGTGGGGAATATATCACAGAAGGGCACTAACATGTCAGCTTCCTAAGACACGAGGATCCATTTCTACGAGCTTGACCACAATAGCCCATAGGTTCCACAGCAAAAGGGAAAGGCCTCAGTCTCACTGACTGGTGAACAGTGCTGTGCTTGAAGCCACAGAGTGGAGGTAATGTCAACATGGAATGCCCAGAATTTACTTAAAAACGTTTCCAAACAACATCAACATTTATTGGGCTAACAACTGACTCAGAGCTCTAGAAGACTGACTGGTAATTTGAATTTGTTTTGTATCACTTTTTTTTTTTTACTGACAAGAAACGTTCACATAGAAACCCTTTAACCAATATGCAAGAGATGGCAATAGCCCTGGAAATCCAGTTGCACTGCTCGGTATCATAGCTTTTATATGGAAAATATTTGTAAACAATTTTAGGAACTCACACGTAAGTGAAAGTGCTTCCATCTCAGGATGGCTGGAAATGGATGGGATTTTATGAAGCAGAGGTAAGGCAGATGGAAAGGTGATTTCAGCTTCGCATCTAGATAAAGTTATGACAGAGAGCAAAATGATCCCATTATATAATCTCTGCTTCTTCCCTTACTCCAACTCAGTCTGTAATGCAGCTGTGCAAAGTTGGTTGCATTCCCCAACTTCTTTGCCTCTGTGTTTGCACCCAGGCCCTTCCCTCTGCTGGAAATAGCCATGCTCCTTGCTTCCTATCTGCCTTAGAATCTTCCCTTCCACATTCAATCGTGACCTTCTCCATGAACATTCTCAGTGATAGGTCTTGAATGCAGATTCAAGAGGGACATTGAGACAGATTGTTCTGGGGTGTGTAGTTTAATAGAAGAGTTACCAGTGTTGTGGGCAGCTATACAACACTATGGTAAGGGCTTTGAAGAGAGTCCAGGTCTCAGCATCAGTGACAACCTGGCAGGGTGTCTGAAGAGAGGAATCAGAGCCCACATGGGAGAAGTGAGGTCTCTTCTTGGACTTTCTGAGAGTGGGGATGATTTTATGGCATGAGTCATTAGCATTGTAAGTTACTTTTATTTGCTCTTGTTGACCTCTTAATACTCAGAGCCCCATCTCACTCCATCCCCAGCTGAAACCAACTGCTGCTTCCTTTGGTCTCCCCACTTGAGATACTCTAGTGTCCATAATTACACCCTGTTTTTTGGGATCACATTTGCTTGTGCTTATTTCTACTCCAGAGCTATAGTTTTCTGATAACACACTTTTTTATTTCCTATATATCTCTACCTCCTAGCTCAGGGAACAACACACAATGTTGTTGGCAGAGGCTGCTCATTTGTTTCCCGGCCGCCTAGACCAGAAATAACCACACTGAAACTATATTAATTGCAACACTGCTTTGGCCAGTGACTCTAACATATTACAACACTGCTTGGTTTATTAGCTCATACTTCTTATGGGCTAGCTCTTATATCTTAAATTAACCCATTTCTATTAATCTGTGTATCGCCATGTCGTTGTGGCCTGCTGGTAAGGTTCTGTCCGGCGTCCAGCATCTGTCTCCTGCAGCAGCTATGTGGCTTCCCCTGACTCTGATTACTTTCTCCCAGCATTCAGTTTAGTTTTCCCTACTAGCTCTATTCTGCCCTATCACAAGTCAAAGCAGCTTCTTTGTTAACTAATAAGAATAAAACATTCACAACATACAGAAGGGAATCCCACATTACAATGTTGTCCAACAATCCTTTGCTCAGTGAAAGAATTCAGTGCATTAAGCTCAAGGAACAAAATGAATGTGACGCTAAAGCTGTGTACTTGAAGGGAATTGCTTTATAATTTTAATCATCTTACTGATCAGTTCCAACCCAGCAGCCACATACTTGATTTGCCTTTTGAAATAGTATGCTTGCCTCTATTTTGTTTACCATGATTTATTCATTCTGTCTTTCTTTCTAAGAAGTACCAGTTTTGCCAGGTATTGGTGGCACATGCCTTTAATTCCAGCACTCAAGAGGCAGAGGCAGGTGGATCTCTGAGTTTGAGGTCAGCCTGGACTATAGAGCAAATTCCAGGACAGCCAGTAAGACTACATGGAGAAAGCCTGTTACAAAAATAAATGAAAGGAAGGAAATAAGGATGAGAGGAAGGAAGAGAGGGAGGGAGAGAGAGGAAGGAAGGAAGGAAGGAAGGAAGGAAGAAAGAAAGAAAGAAAGAAAGAAAGAAAGAAAGAAAGAAAGAAAGAAAGAAAGAAAGAAAGAAAGACCAGTTCCTTGAATGGAAGCTTTTCTGTTCTTTTCTTTATTATTACTAAAGGGACATGCCTGTCACATGCTGGTGGAGACCAGATGACAACTAGGCTCATAATTTTCTACTTTACAATTCATATATGTTCTTTCTCTGATGACTACCAGTCCCTTTGTTTATGTGGGAGATACAAGGTTGTGTGTGTGTGTGTGTGTGTGTGTGTGTGTGTGTGCAGAACTCAGGTGCAGAGGCAAACATCAACTGAGCTATCTACCAGTTTCTTTCTTTCCTTTTCTGTTTCTCTCTTTTTCTTTCCTCCTTTCCTTTCTTGTGTCTGTGTTATAGGGTGCTGTGTGTGTTTCTGTGGTGTTGCGTATGTGGGTAGTATGTACCTGTGTGCACATAGAGACCCAAGGTGGATTTCAAATGTCTCTCCTTCGTCATTCTCTGCTTTTATTTGGGGGACAAGTTCTCTTGGTGAACCTGTAACTTGTGATTCACTAGGCTGGTTGGCCAAGGAGCTTCAGGAATCTGTCTCCCTCCTCTGAATCCCTCCAATTCTGGAATCACTGACTTGCGTTTTATTCTTGGCTTTTTATGTTGGGCAATTTGTGTGGGTTCTTTTTGTGGGTTCTGAGGATTTGAACTTGGCTCCTTGTGCTTGCCAGAGCAGGCACTTTTACTGGCTGAATCACCTCCTAATTCCCAAGACTTTAAGGGCAGGTAAATGGCAAGTGTGTGTTGTCTTTGGATGCATTCTACACAGTAGGCACTCAATAAGCATTTCTTGAGTTAATACCTTGTGTATAGCTCTTTACAATTGACAAAGAATCTTAAGGCGTTCCAGCGGGGCAAGTAAAGCAAATGTTATTCCTTCAGCCCACCCTCTTCTTTAGTTAAAGAAACTGAGTAATCAAAAAGCAGAGAGGGCTTAGCCCACCATCAAACAATAGGCAAAAATCAGAGCTGAATGCCCTGGGAGCCCCCCTGCTTCTAACACTGAGAGCATTTATTTCTTCCCTTTGTTTCCCTTCTGTAGGCCAATCAGAGTCTCCCTGCAGGGAGCTCCTTCTTAGAGAAAAGTTCCCACTGGGTTCATTGATATAAACCACCCCGTGGAATGCTTCAGACAGTGCGCAGTAACCACTGCCACACTTGATTGTCCAAAGGAAATTCTTGTGAAGCAGGACTTGAGTACTGTGTGATTCCTTTCCCCTGTTCCCAGCTAGCACAAGCAAGTCATCTTTCTCTGGAGCCAGCTCAGAGCCCAGATCAAATTACATACATCTGAATCCACGGTGACTACGTGTTAGTCAATCACATAATCACTGGGGGAAAAAACCTGTGCATTTTGGAGCATATATTATGCTTCTTCAGGGTCCATTCAAATACATTACCAGGTTCGGATCATCCATCAGTGCCCCCAGGGGCAGCAAGAGGCAATTTTATTCCCAGGTGCAAGAAAGAAAACATGTTCAGAGTGATTAAATACATTACCCGGGGTTAGTTAGTTACCATTTTCTTGGCTGTGATTTTTTTTTTGAAGCCTGGAGACTAAGTAGTGCAGACTTAAAAGAACAAAGAACATTTATTAGTCGTCAAGATGAATATGTACTGTGGGTCAAAAAGACGTGACGCTTCAGAAAGCATATCAACCGTGCAACAGCAGAGGGAAGCCCTTCCGTAGACAACCGACAAAGGAAGTCATTTGCTTCATTGATTTGGTCAATAAATAAAATCATTTTTTTATCACATTAGTCTGTGGCAGGCTCCTATGACAGGGATGTTGGGCTCTCTTCAGCTAAAATGGTATTCTAACGCTGAAAAGGGGCCAACTCCACTGTGCCGTTGTTAACTACCAAGCAAGAACCGTTCACATGCACCACAAGCAAGTCCGCTTTTGTAGATTTTTGCAAACGTGGAGGAAGATTCTGATATTTTTGATACAGCATTTAATTTCCCTGGCTCTTGATTTCAATAGCCATTAAATGGAATACATGATGTCTTCTTCACGGAGATGGCTCTGTACAGTGTGTAGACTCCTGAAAGGAGGGGACATTACATATTGCTTCCAAATACTGTTCTACTGAAGTAAAAGATATTTCATATTCCCAAACTATAACAATGAGGATAACAACAACAACAACAATAATAATAATAATGGTAATAATTAGGGTTTAATATGTAACTCTTTGGGGGGGTCTCACTATTTAGCTGGGGTTAGGAATTTAGCTCAGTGGTAGAGCACTTGCCTAGGAAGTGCAAGGCCCTGAGTTCTGTCCTCAACTCTGGAAAAAAGGTTTAAAAAAGTCAAAATAACAACAATGCCAAGTAGGGGTGGCACATGCCTTTAATTCAAGCACTTGAAAGACAGAGGTAAGCAGATCTGTAAGTTTGAGACCAGCCTGGTCTACAGAGCGAGTTTCAGGACAACCCGGGCTACACAGAGAAACCCTGTCCTGAAACACCCACACACAGAAAACAAACCAACAAAACACTTACGCCCTCTTGATGTAGCTGAAGTAGGCCCGGACTCAATGTGTATAGGCTCTCCTAAAAACTTGTGAATCTCCTGCCTCAGCCTTCCAAGTGCTGGTGTTATGAATGTGCGCCAACATGCATAGCTTGTAACTCATAATAACCCCATATTTCAAATTAAACAAGTCTGGAAGTCGCAGGAACACCAGATAAGTACTGCTGCCTTTCCAAAGTTCTCCCATGGGAGGCAATGTACTTAGACTTGTGATACTTAAAACCATCGGCAGGAATGGGACTTACTTCCAGAGCCAATTAGAGAGCCCTCAAGAAAAGCTATCGCCATTTCTTAATGATCACACTTCAGCTTTAACTCAAAATTTATGGACCAGCCAGACCACTTATTCATTCGACTTGTCTTTACATGATGTCTGGCTGTTAACAAACACCTAGTGAACTCTTGGTGTAAAGCCAATCCAACTGAGTACATCTAAGCGCGTGCCAGACCACGGAGGAGGTAGTTACCAAGTCCTGATGAGCGATGCCTCTGTTACTTCAGAGTATACTTGTGCCTTTGTCCTTGAAAACCATTTATCAAATCAATATGCTGCTTTGAATGTTATTTTATTAACACTTTAAGTTAGCATTCAAAATAATGATTTTCAATATGACATTTTCATACCTATATCATTATACTTTGTTCCATTTTAGCTTTTTATGTATGTGTGTGGTGAGCAACATGTGTGTATACACGTGTGTGTGTGTGTGTGTGTGTGTGTGTGTGTGAAGACCAGAGATTGACCCACTTTGTTTATTGAGACGGGCTCTCCTTGAACCGAGAGCTGTCCATTCCCAACTACTATATATGGCTAACTGGTTTGCCCTACAGATTTCTTGTTTCTGCTTGAGTGTTTGCGTGTGTGCGCACGTGCGCGTGTTGAGGGTGGAATAGACAGCTGCTAAGCCTGCTTAACTTTTATGAGTTCTGGGGATCTGAACTCTGGTCTTCACACTTATGTTACAAGTGTTTTATACACTGAGCCATCTCTAGTGGCCCTGTACTTTGTTCTTATTCATTGCCCTCCCCCAATGTGCTCCACCCATCCCCACGCCTCTGCTGTCTCATCTAGTTCCTCTAGACAGTCTCACCTTCCAATAGTTTCCATTACCCTGTACTTCCCCTTCCCTCCATAGTTAAGATTTCTTCTTCCTCTCTATTTCTATTTATACTACTGTAATGACCTTTGTGCACATGGATTGACCTTTGTGCACATTAAACAATATGTGATAGTTAAAGTAAAATCTATATTTTTTACATATGAGAGACAACATGGCATTTGTATTCTTGAAAATGACTAATTTCACTTAACATAATAATTTCTAGTGCCATTCACTTTCCTGTAAATGTCATGATCATTTTTCTCTATGGCTGAATATAACTCAAGAGTGCACAGGTACAACATCTTCTTTATCCATTCATCTGTTGATGGCTAACAAGGCTGCTTCTCTTTCCTGGGTTTTGCGAATAGTGTAGTGATAAACATAGATGTGCAAGTGTGCCAGTGCCTCTGCGGTGTGCACACTTAGAATCCTCCAGCTATACCCCCAGGAGGCTTATGTCACCACATGGGTTATTTTCTGGGATTTTTTTGTTCTTGTTGTTTTTCGAGACAGGGTTTCTCTGTGGCTTTGGAGCCTGCGCTGGAACTAGCTCTTATAGACCAGGCTGGCCTCGAACTCACAAAGATCCACCTCTCTGCCTCCCGAGTGCTGGGATTAAATGCGTGCGCCACCACCGCCCGGCTTTTCTGGGATTTTTAAAGGAACCTCCATACTGATTTGCATAGTTGCTATACTGGTTTACATTCCTACTGCTAGTAAGTAGAGCTTCCTTCTTCCTTGGATCTTTGGTAGCATTTGGCCTGTTTTTTTTTTTGGGGGGGGGTTGTTTTCTTTTTAATGATAGACACTATGATTGTGATGAAATGGAATCTCAAAGGAATTTAAATTTGCTTTTACCTGATGACTAAAGATGTTGACTACTTTTCATATCTTCATTGGATATTTTAATTTTTTGAGAATTGCCTATCAGTTCGTTACCCCATTTCTTGATTGGTTGATTTTGGTTTGTACTCAAAATTTTGTAGCTCTTTGTATATTATAAATATTATTCCATGTCTAATATATAATTGCACTGGTTGTTCTCATTCTGTAAACTATCTCTTTATTCTATTGATTTATTGATTTTACTGTGGGGAAGCTTTTGATTTTTATGGAATTCCATTGCTAATTATTGGTATCATTTCTTGTGATGATACAGTCCTGTTCAGAAAGACCTTGCTTATTTGTATATCTTGAATTTTTAACTTTGTTTTCTCTAGCGGGTTCAAAGTTGCAAATCTTACCTTAATATTATTGAACCATTTTGGGTCGATGTTTTTCTACAGTATGGAGAGCTATGGATCTAGTAGTTCCTTTCCTTTACCTGTAGATACCCAGTTCTCTTCACACCATTTGTGGAGGAAGTTATCTTTTCTCCAGTGTATGTTTTTGGCATTTTTGTTTGAAAAATATACTGTCTATTGAAAGTCTTTTGTTCTAGTCCACCGATAAGTGTATCTGATTTTGTTACTGCGGCTCCAGAGTATAATTTGAGGTCAGGTATTATGATGCTTCTAGCACCGCTCTTTCTGCATTCGATTGCTTCGTCTATTTAGGAATTATTTTCTTGCTTCCATGTGAATTCTAGGATTACCTTCCCTAGTCCTGTGAAGAATAACTTTATGGAGATAGGATGACTCTGTCATTTCTTTCAGTAACAGCAATTTTTGATATTAATTACTTTATTTATATGAGAGATCGCTTTTCATCTTCTGCGGCCTTCTTCAGTTTTTCTCTAGGATCTTAAATTTTTCATTGTAGATGCATTCCGCTTCCTTAGGATTCTTCTTATGGATTTTATGTTTTACTGATACTATAGTAAATGAGATTTTCTTTACTCATTTTCCTTGAATGTGTCATTGATACACAGCAAGGCTACTAATTTTATGAGCTGTTTTGTATCCTGCTAGAATGTTGACAGTGTATGTCAGACCATAGATTCATGCTGTAGGGATACCATGAGTTCTTTCTTTTTATTTGTGTCCCTTTTATTTTGCTATTTCTCAAGTTAAGAACCTAAACATTATATTGAATAGTATTATAAAGGGTAGTTACACTTGCCCTATTCCAAATATTAGAAAACATGCTTACAGTTTATGCACATTTGATATAGTGTTGGCTATAGGCTTATGTCTTTATTATGTTGAAACATATTCCTTCTGTTCCTACTTTCTTTCATGAGGAAAGGATGCTTAAGTCTGTCAAAGTCTATGTGTCTATTGAGATGATCTATGGTTTCTGTTTTTAATTCTATTTAAGCTTTGTGTTATATTGGTTGCTTTGTGGATATTGAACCAACCATGCATACCTGAGATGAAAGCAACTTAGTCATGTTGCATGATCTTAAAGAGTTCTTGTATTCATTTTGCAAGTATTTCCACTGAAGCCTTATTCCACATGGCCTTCAAGGAAGAGGTACTGCCCAAATTCCTTTAACCTTTCCATAAAGTAGGAAAAGAAGAAATATTAATAAATTTATTCTACAATTCCAAAACCAGAAAAGGACACAAGAAAAAAAAAGGACCACAGACTTATTCTCTACTCTTCATCATTCATTTGCTCATTGTAGTGGCATTAGGCCCTGCCACCCCAGGCTGCAAAGCACTAGCAACCCTTGGGTGTCTTCCGCCTCTGCCCAGTGACATAGTTCTGATTTTTAAATGTAAGCTGGCATAACCCTAAAATTTCCTCTTACATTTGGATTCATTCTATTTAAAGGGGTCTGATAAGTTATAGTCTCATTTTCACTTGAGTTTAGGAGTTTTTTAAACATCCTCACAATTTTTTTTCTCAATGACCCATCTATCACTCAAGACTGTAGCATTCATTCTTGACATGTTGTGTAGTTTCTATAGGGTTTTTTTAATTCACTTTGAATGTTTTTATCCCAATTCAAAGCTCACGATGAAACTTACTCCCAAAGCAATAGTGTTCGAAGGAGGAGCTAAATGGGAGATGATTAAGTCTTGAATGCTCAACCATCCTACTATTTTGCTGCAACAATATTCCTTACCTATATCATTTCAAATTCATATCTTCCTGGTGGATTCTTAAAAAATTGCTCCATGAAAGAGTATGTAGAACTATAATGGTGGCATAAATTGAGAAATATGCTTAAAACTTACAGTTTACAGTCCCACTATCAATGTCTGGGCGTGTTAGTTTTCCAACACCCTTGTCACTGAAGCTTGTTAAACATTCCATCCCTTGAAAATCTGACATGTCTTAAGAAAAAAGCACCTCAGTGTGGTTTCAATCCATATCTTTCTCACTAAGGCGTGAAGTCAAACATCTTTGTTACGTTCCAAGTACATGGATATTTTTGTTAGATGATGACTTTTAAGAAAATATCCACATATCATCTCTAAAGATAGCATACAGAAAACTGAGATGAAGCTTTTTAAAGATGTCTTCATACCCTCTGGATAAAGGGAACATATATATTATGCACCCACCCCCAAGAGTTAGGGATGTTGTGAAAGAGGGGCAGAAAGAGTCTAAGAGCCGAAGGCACTGCATGACTACAAGGAAACAGACCGCAGTCCTGACAACATGCACAAAACTCATGCAAGCTCACGTCAGTCCAAAGGCCATCATGGAGAGGGGTTTGGGCATACAATTCCACACCTAGTCATGGAAGACTGTCAACTGTTAATTGCTGGCAGAGAGAGAGAATTTTCTTGAAGAGTGTCACTCCTGATAATCCCACCATGTGCCAGTGAAAAACCACACATTCAAAAGTAGCTGGGCTTCCAGGACAGGCTCCAAAGCTACAGAGAAACCCTGTCTCGAAAAACTAAAAAAAAAAAAAAAGAAAGAAAAAGAGAAAAAAAGTAGCTGGGCATCATAAACTGGTCTTGAAGGGTTTAAAAACAAGGCGGCAAAGTTAAGTGGATAAGGAAGGATGGTGGATGTGGGAAGAATTGAGAGAAGGGGCGAGTGTGATCGATACACATTGGACAAAATTCAAAACTCTTAAAGAACTGATAAACTAATTAAATAAAATTGTCACATCAAATTGAGAAAAATGAATTTTGAAGATTAATATTTCTTAATTCTAAAGCTTAGTAAATATGTAATAGTCAAGAAAATATTCCATCAATTTTAGATGGTGTAGGATTATTTATAGTAAATTCTTGTGGTGGTAAATAATGAATATTCATTAAATTATAACAAAGGGATTTTTACCTGTTATGTATTCTGAAGAATAATGGCAGATTCGAAACAAATTAACCTTGTTTGAATGTCTTAAACATTGCCATTTATCTTAATATGCTAATAAGCCTAATTGTTCTATTTAATATTCTTATATTCTAGTTTTTCCTTCTTCTTTGTAATCAGGGTTATAATGACACAATATGCATAGTGTATCTTTTTATCGTTGTTTTAGTCTCAATAATATATTAATTAAAAATAGTCATTATTGCTTTCTTAAAATCTTGGTGTATTTTACATTATAGAATCACTGGTTCTTTGTTGCAAAGGTGTTCAGTGAAAGCAGAAGAGGATGTGAGAACAGAATGGGGTACATAAGATAAAAATACACTATGTAGATGCATAACATTGTCAAAGAATGAATAAATTTATATCGGTTTGCGTAGTCACTCTTTCTGTTTCCATTTAGCTACTATGCGAATATCTTCTATGGTAAATAGATTGCTATGGAACTCTTTAGTCTCCTCACCAAAACTGAAACTAGGCTCTAAATATTCTGCAAGGTTAAACCTGAATTTTTCCTGGGGATTTAAAAAAAATGTATTTTGACTTTCTTGGTATTTGAACAATTTTAATAGAACCCTTAGAAGTATAACTTTTATGATTAATATTTATTAAATTTGCATTTGAATCTTGTATTAATTTTGAGGGCAAAACCAGTAGACATACAGAGCAACAGAACACACTAAAAGCTCAGAAATAAACTGGATGCCTATGATTAATTGATTGTTGACAAGGCTGGTAACATTACTAAACAGGAAAAAAATTCCCCCTTTCAACAAATAGTGCTGTAACAACTACTTAGCCATCCATATGAAAAATGTTGAAACCAGACCATGACTCAAACCATAAAATAACAACATCAAAATGAATTAAAGATGTAAGGCTAATTTTAAAATTTCCCAGATGAAAATGTAAGGTGTCTTAATGACCTCAAAACAGGCAAAACAGTTAAGATATTACACCTAAACCATAAGGAATAAAAGTTTAGTTCCCAGCATCCACAAAGCAGTTTCCATTAATCTGTAACTCCAATTCGAGGGAATACATCGCCCTCTTTTGGCCTTGGTAGGCAATGCATGTACATGGTGCATGTACGTGTATATATATATATACAAACAAAACACTCAAATATATAAAAACAAAAATAAATCGTTTTTAAAAGTTCTTGTCTCGAAAGCATGAAGGGTTTATACTCTCAGAAACCACATAAAAGCCAGAAAGACACATTATACACACACACACACACACACACACACACACACACACGTGAGACTTTCAGTATCTCAAGGTAGATGTAATAGCACAATACTTTATAACTAGAAGACTGAAGCCCATCTGTAAAAGGTTGAAATGAGCAACTGAAATTCCAGTTTCCATTGACTGAGATGTAGTCTGACGATAGGTAGTTTATCAGTGGTCAACAGAGGACATGCTAAATCTCAGATGTTTGAACACACACAAGGAGCACTAGAGTAAGTTCAAATGTAATGTTGATGGGAGCAGCACACCTAGTGATGATAGTGCAGTAGACTATAATACATATAATTGTATGTAAAGACATGAGACTAAGTACAGTTTTCTGGAAATCCTAATGAGTTTACTCATAACAGAGTATAATACTGTAAAAGCAGGAAGTTTGTTTGAAAAGTAGGCAAGGTCAGAATTTTAGAAAACAGACCCTATGATCTTGAGGAAATGGCTTCATGAGTTTTTAAAATGCCTGACACACAACCATAGGAACTTGAGTTAGAGATCTGCGTAAGAGCTGGGCGCAGAAAAACACGTTAGTCATCCAAGCACTGGGATGGTAGGACTGAGACACATGGATACCTGGAGTTCCCTGGCTGGGCAGTCTAACCCAAATGAACAACTGCAGTGTAACACAATTAATAAAAACTCAGAGACAGAAAGTGGGGTTCAACCTGAAGGTCAGAAGAACAAAACAGCCAGTCATTGGCTCTTACCTTTACCTCAGTCCGAAATGGTGACCCTGCCTCTGGGAATCTCAAAATGTGACTGAGGCCGAGAGCTGTCTCCTCCCCTTTTATAATCCTCTCTAGTTCTGGGGTTAAAGGCATACACCACTACCACCTGGTTTCTATGACAAACTAGTGTGGCTACTGGGATTAAAAGTGTGTGTTACCACTCCCTGGAATATAAGGCTGACCAGCGAGGCTGTTTTACTCTCCGATCTTCAGGCAAGCTTTATTTATTAAAATACAAATGAAATGGCACTACGCTGCAGGCTTAGTGAGACACCCTATCTCTAAAGGTAAGATGAACTTACCTTTATAGACCCCAGACATCAGCCTCTGGCTTCTACATACATGTACATACATGTACATGCATGAATGCATTTAATTTTGGCAAAGCGTAGCTGAAGTCAACAGAAAGAAGTTATCAACAGAATAGACTTTCTTCATGAAAGTACAAAGAAAAGATTGGGGACATTCAAACCTTTTAGGAGAGTATTATGAAGTTTAAGATGTCATGGAAGTGTTTCTGAACATTATATATACATATATTACAACACACATGCAATAGGACAGAATTGAGAAATAATTCTTAATGATTAGAGGATTGGTGGGACTTGAGTTGTTTTTGGTTATGGGGACTTAGGATGAACGCAGACTTGAAGGTGGTATCCTAAGTTCTATTTTCAATACATGGGAGGGAATATAAAAGTAGGATGGTGCAGACTGGACAGGAAAAGAAAACGCAAAATATATGAATATAGATTGAGGATCCCTTATCTGAAATACTTAGAGCCTGAATGATTTCAGACTTCTGACTGCTTCTGAATCTTGGGATATTTACACAGACATAACGACATCTGGGAGCCATAGTTCAACTCGACAGGGAATTCATTTGTTTCATATACACCTTCTATGCGGAGCCAGAAGGGAACGGTCTACAGTTTCAGCATAACTGCATTTTGACCACAACTCTAGCATGAGGCCAGGCATGGAATATTTTTTTTGTGGCATGTTGGCACTGATAAAAGTTTGGCTTGTGAACATTTCAGATTTTCAGTATGTTCAGCCTATAGCAAGTTTGAGGCATCCTTGGATCAGCAAACACATGAGTCTCCGAGCGTTTGGTCTTCTTTCTTTTGTTCATCTTGTCCACTTGGGAAGAAACTGTAGGAGTTGATCCACACAAGCACTATGGTCAGTGTGAACGTTATATTACTGTGTACAAGATAATTAGATGGTTAGGTTTCAGACTCTCCATATCTGAGGCCAATGTAGTCCAAAATAAGCCTTGGAAGTCTCTACTCTGAACAGCAGCAATCCAACCTTCTCCACATCAACAGTGTTTCAGCCACAAGGAAATATGCTGTGTCTTTGTTAGGAAATCTATTATACTTTTAATCTTTGAAGAGCTTTGAAAAGTGTAGAAAATTAGAAAAAAAAACTAAAGTGGATATTTTTAGTTTAATCTTCTGCTGACACCTAGTGCCAGAATTCTGCATATTCTGCTAACTGTCCCACGTAAAGGGTGGGGGCAGTATCTGGATTTTAAAGTTATCATTAACTTGAAACTAAAAAAAAAATCTATTTTTGTAGGTGGAGGCTGCTCATTCATTCTCAGCTGCCCAGACTCCTGAAGTAACCACACAGAAACTGTATTAAATCACATCTTGACCTATTAGCTCTAGCTTCTTATTGGCTGACTCTTACATCTTAAATTAACCCATTTCTATTATTTTAAATTTTACCATGAGGCTCGTGGTTTACTGACAAGGTTCTGGTGCATCTGTCTCCTGTGGCAGCCACATGGGGTCCCACTAACTCCACCTACTTTCTTCCAGCATTCAGGTTAGTTTTCCCACCTAGCTCTATTCTGCCCTATCACAGGCCAAAGAAGCTTCTTCATTCATTAACCAATAAAAGCAACCCATATTCAGAAGGACTTCCCACATCATATTTTATTGAACAGTCCTAGCTGGAGCTGGTTAGATTGCTGAGGGGATAAAGGCACTTACTTGCCTGGCAAGCCTAAGGACGTGAGGTCCGTTGCCTAGTGTGCTGGTGACATCTGTACTCCCAGAACTCTTAAATCACAATGGGAGGTGCAGACAGGACAATCAGTCAAAAGCTCATTGGCCAGCTAACCTGCAGTACATGGCACCAACAGAAAGAGAGGCCTTACACCAAAATCAAGAGGTAGAGAGAAGCAATTCTTGGATGCTGTCCTCCACATAAGTGCAGTGGTATGTGTGCACCTACACTCACAAAGCACACAACACACACACATACACACACACACACACCATTTTAAAATAGCGATCATCCTATCATATTACCATACCTTTATGTCAGTTTTCTAACATCAGCCCCCACACTAAATACCAGTCAGAAGAAGCAATTAGATATCCATCTTTTTGAAGGTCCAGAAATTCTGATTTCAGGTCATCTCTACTCTTAATTTGCTTACCTGCTACAGACATTCTTCACAGTCCATGGAGGGCCTAAATTACAGTTACATCCTGCACGTTTTGAAGCAGAAAGTGTTCAAGTCTCCTTGGAAGTAATGTTGCCTGGGACTGGAGGCTACAATATTTCCCTAACCACACTTCTCGGCCATTGAAGAACCCTCAAATGTATAGTAAGAGTCCATGCTAAACAACAAAACCTTAGCCTGACATGTAATTAAACTATAACAAAACATGCAATAAACCTATAGCCTGACTATAACACATATTTACAAGGAAGAAGAAATGTGTAGATGGGGGAGGGGCAGAACCACCTCTGGAGGATGAGGCTTGAAATAGTGTTTGAAGGATTTGTAGTAATTAAATCACGTAGTCAGTAGGGACAGTCAAGAGGATTATATTTGTGGTTGGTAATGTTATAGGCATAGAGGCAAAGAGAGAAATTAATACTCTAAGGTTTACATGGAATGAGTGTGCCTGTCTCTTCTTCTACCTTAACCCGGGTACTGTTTCTTTATCTCTAAACTCAAGATAATGATATTACTTACCTTGTGGTGCTGTTGGAAGGATCCAAATGTTCCACAAAACTATAGACACAATAAACCTGTCATTTGTAATAGCCATACTGAAAATAATGAAGCATGCCCTGCCTCTACCCATGCAGTCAAATGCTGTCCCTGTAGCTAGAGGAGGAGGTAGTTCGCTAGAAAGGCTGCAGAGAACTTTGGAAGGTAATTGTGACCACCCCAGCACCTCCGCACAAGGTGACACAGACCCAGGGTGAAGGATCCTCTGGCAGGCAGAGTGGCAAGTTCCTCGAGGGGATATGAAATTGTTCCAAATAACCAACCTTGTTCAACATCAGAGGATGGGGCTAATAAAACACAAATTGTTTCACACTGTTCACTAGCACTTCGGACCTGCGCTCCATTGAAACAGAGCTGGCTGGTATGGAGGGGAGTGGTGAATGAACACGGGGTAGGCTCCAGGGTCAGATTGAACTGAGTTGAAATTCAAGTCCCACCCGTAAACTTCCCTGAGTGTTCACTGTTTGGTTTGTAAGACTGGTAGTAATGGGAATGTAAATAACTTGTAGGGTTTTTTTTTTAATTCTTTGGTCTTTGGGGGCCTGCCACCCAGCTCTCAAATAAATACACAGAGACTTATTCTTACTTAAGAATGCATAGCCTTGCTGGGCAGTGGTGGCACACGCCTTTAATCCCAGCATTCGAGAGGCAGAGGCAGGTGGATCTTTGTGAGTTCGAGACCAGCCTGGTCTACAAGAGCTAGTTCCAGGACAGGCTCCAAAGCTACAGAGAAACCCTGTCTCGAAAAACCAAAAAAAAAAGAAAAAAGAAAAAATAAAGAATGCATAGCCTTTGCTAGGCAGTGGTGGTGCACACCTTTAATCCCAGCACTCAGGAGGCAGAGGCAGGAGGATCTCTGTGAGTTTGAGGTCAGCCTGGTCTACAAGAGCTAGTTCCAAGAAAGCCAGAGTTGTTACACAGAGGAAACCCTGTCTCTAAAACAAAACCAGCCAACTAAACAAAAACAGAATGCCTGGCCTTAGCTTGACTTGTTTCTAGCCAGTATTTCTTAAATTATCCCATCTACCTTTTGCTTCTGAGCTTTTACCTTTCTCTACTCTATATTCTTTTTTTTTTAATTCTTACTCCAATAGCTGGCTAGGTAAGTGGATGTCCGGCCCCTGGTATCCTCTCTCCTTCTCTTTTTCCACTCTCCCCTCTTCTCTCTTCTATTTATTCTCTTTGCCTGGCAGCCCCACCTATCCCTCTCTTGCCCAGCAATTGGCCATTCAGCTCTTTATTAAACCAATCAGGTGTTTTACACAGGCAGAGTAGCACAGCTTCAGAGAGTTAAACAAATGCAACATAATGTAATACATCTTTGCATCATTAAACAAATATTCCACAGCATAAAGGAATGCAACACATCTTAAAATATTTTTCCACAAAAATAACTCTTAAGGCAATTGCAAGAATTAAATGAAATGTATATAAGTCACTTTGCTGAATGCCTAGTATCCAATCTGTAATCAATAAGTGATTTTCATTATTTCATTAAATCATGCTACGTGCTGCCACATCCAATCTGACCTTTATATTTGAAGTATCCTGCAGTGTCAAATAAGTCATAATAATTATGTCTTGAAGATGTGCGTTTTGTATATGTGTGTGGTGTGTGCACGTGTGTGAAGGTTTATACAACCATGTGTGTAAGAGAAGGCCACAGGAAGACAACGGGTGCCCCGCTCTAACACCTTCTGCCTTATTGTCCAGAAACAGGGTCTCTCACTGAACATGAAATAGGCTGGTGGCCAGCAAGTCCCAGTATCTTTCTGTCCCTTTCCCAACCAGTGCTGGTGCATGGATAGATACAGATGCACACACACTTACACCCGGCTTTTTACATGGGTGCTGAGGACTTGAATTCAGGTTCTCCTGCTTATGCAGTAAGCGCTGTTACCCATTGAGTCAGCTCCTCATGCCCTTCATTTTAAAACTGTAGAAAGTATGTCTTTACTTTTCTGATGTTCAAACCTGACCACTATTACCATGAGTTAAGCACCTACCAAATGCCAGATATTTAGGGAAGGGGGATGCTATCTGACCTTTACACTTGTAGAAATGGAAGCTCAGAGAAGGTAAGTAGTTTCTGCTCAAGCAACACCACCAAATGTTGAATCTGGACCAGTACTGTAGCCCACCAACCTATACTTAATGTAAGGTATTCCCTGTCGTTTGAAAAGATGTCTCTCACAACTTCCCACAGTATCCAGGGGAAAGGTCAAACCCTTATTACAAGGCTAATTTTTGTCTACCTCTACCTACTCACCCGTATGACTCTCCTCACTTGCAGTCCAACAACCTTCTTAAAGAAACTCCTCTAGAACTCTCTGGCCATATCTCCATCATAGTACTTTCCAGGTTGTTCTGGAAATGTTGATTTCATTGTCTTTCTTCCTAAGAATTCACTGGCTACAAGTGTGATGAATTAACAAATTAATGAATATTGACTAGGGAGGGCCCAGATATAAAGTTCCACCGTACCCCACAACAAAAAAATGAGTTCAGATTGTGTTAAGTAGTCCAGGTTTAAGGGTACTGTGGTAGCTTGAATGTAGTTGGCCCTCATAATCTCATAGGGAGTGGCACTATTAGAAAGTGTGGCTTTGTTGAAGTAGGTGTGGCCTTGATGGAGGAAGTGTGTCACTATGGGAACAGACTTTGAGGTTACGCTCAGGATACCACCCAGTGCCTCAGACAACTTCCTGTGGCCTGCAAGATGTAGGACTCCCAGTTACTACTCCAGCACCATATCTGCCTGCACGCTGCCATGCTCCCCGACCATGGTGAAAAAGGACTAACCTCTGAAACTGTAAGCGAACCCCCACAATTAAATATTTTCTTTTATAGGAGTTGCCGCGGTCACGGTGTCCCTTCACAGCAATAACAGCCCTAACTAACACAAGTGTCTACCCTTGGTAAACAATGTCTGTGTTGATATGTGAACGTTTGCCTGTAGCATGAATTCTAATTGGTTTTAATAAATAAAACCCAGAGTCAGCTATCAGGAGTGAAAGTTGAAGGAACAGAGAAGCAGAGCGGCCAGTCACTGGAGTTCTTACCTCTACCAGTGCTCAGATGGAAGGGGCAATCCTGTCCTCAGACTGCGTCTCCAGACTCCGTGTGCCTCCACCAACCCTCAGACTGCATTGAGCTCCTGTCTCCTCCTGTTTTACATTCCCCTCTCCACCCAGCCATATTGCTCCTGTCTCCACTTCCCTAGTGCTGAGATTAAAGGCATGTGTGATGTCAAGAGCTTGGATCTCCTTTGGGTGAGCTCTGTTTCTCTTTTAGACAGATTCAATCTCTTGTACCTCAGGGTGGCCTTGAACTAGCAGAGATCAGTCTGCCTCCGTCTCCCGAGTCCTAGGATTAAAGGTGTGCACGCACCCCACTCCCTGGTCTCTCGCAGTTTAGCGCTGCGCTCTGATCTTCAGACAAGCTTTATTTGTTAAAACACAAACAAAATATCACCACATTTGCCTGTAGAGGCTGGGATTGCGGGTTAAGTACTAGTTAGTCCCTCTCATGGAATTCCAGTGGATGGGTGAAGAATTCCAGGCAGGCAAAGTTGAACAGGATTAAACAGCAACCGCAGCATAGGGAAGGAGACTACCTTGGACAATCAGTAGGAAGCAGTTTTAGTTCTGTGTACGAACGTGATATTTCAGTAAACAAAGGCGCTGTGCTCAAAAGTTTATAATTCCATTCTTTTTTATTTATTTATTTTATTTTTGGTTTTCCGAGACAGGGTTTCTCTGTGGCTTTGGAGCCTGTCCTGGAACTAGCTCTTGTAGACCAGCCTGGACTCGAACTCACAAAGATCCTCCTGCCTCTGCCTCCCAAGTGCTGGGATTAAAGGCGTGCGCCACCACTGCCCGGCTATAATTACATTCTTTGTTAAACGTTTTACTTTATTTTTATTTCTTGCATGTATGTTCACACAAGAAACATTAAAATTATTGACCACAGCCACAATCTGTGAAGTGATGGTAAAATATTAATGGTGATTTGCTCTTAGTAATGGGATGACACATTTGTCTTTTCTTTTGCAAAGAGTGTTAATCTTTGTAATGAGAAAAGATAAGAAAAATGTTAAGATGTTCTGAATATCTGGGAGAACTGAGCGGAGGACTAGAAGGCAGGATTCCCAAGGGAAGAGTGTGGGATTTGAGAAGTCAGAAGGAGCTGCAAAGCCCCCCGGACAGTCTCCACCATATGGCGTGGGAGGGGGGCCTCTGCAGCACTGATGAAGGCAAACAGCCTTCAGAATATGGCTGTAGTGAGCATTCGGGACACTGTTGACTCATTCATCCAGGAACTCAGCAATCTGAGGCCAAAAGGAAGGAAGGCTCCAGGACGTGGCTCTTCCCCGAGCCCTTGGAGCATGTTATTTTTCACAGTTAAAGGCCCTAAGGACGGCAACTGACAGAGGCGTGGATTGGAAAGAAGGGCAGGAGACTTAACAGAAGTGAGCAACTGATGACTTAAGCAGGCTGTCAAAGACTTTAAACATGTGCCAGGGTGATATAAAAACCTGAAAATATTTGCCTATAATTTAGATATTCAACAAACAATTTATTCTTTCTTTTATACCATGGGAAAAAAGAAAAAGTTGTACTCTTGATAATGAGGTCCATTGGCGAGGAGATGTGTACAGAATGAAAGAAAAAATTCTAAATCCCAAGGGCAAGGGTTTTGAGGTCCCTCAATGAGGGTAAAATTTATTGTTAGAACAGTTTACCTTCTTTGAACAGTCAGTGTCTGGAAGGCTAAATGCTTTGAGCAGGTTGTCTGTCTTGCCTAATCTATGAATTAGACTACTGTGCCCAGCTTTAGAAACAAAAGAGTGAAAGTATCCTGGCTTTATGACGCTGAAGCTCAAACTCCTTCTAGAATAAAACCCTGCATATTTCAGTCCTCTAGATACTCCAAAGCAAGTAACAATAGCCATAGGACGCTAAAATTAGTAATACGTAGGATGAATTCACAAAGACAGTAACATGGCCATACTTCACTGGTGAGAATGTAAATCGGGTGACCTTTCAGAAGAACAACTTAGCAATATTTTCTCAAAGAAATGAACATTCAAGTACCCTTTGTTTCCATTATCGAACAACTAGAAGTTTGCCCTAAAGATTAACTAACAACGACCTATGCACGAACCATTCAGTGCATGGAATCGGAAGCAAAGACTGCTTTTCAGTGGGACCTGACCCGCAGACACAAAGCTGCAGGATCTCCACAACACAGAGCAACAAAAGGATAACCAGGAAGAGTCCTAGTGAGGGCCCAGCATCGATAGTGCAATAGAAACCAGAGGCCTCGAACCAGACCAATGACTCTGCAATGAACACTTGCAAGTAATGGACAAAAGGGATTACTGCGCGACTCACTGTGTCACGTGGCATCTTCCATGTCGAGATTTTTATTTTCTTCCTTTTTTTTTTTTTTTTTTACTTTCTCTCTTAAAGGGGTGGAGTGCAGATGCAAAGATGCAAAGGGACGGGGAAATCAATAGGATCAAGACACGTGATGTAAACTATGCATAGAATAAATAAAAAGAAAAATGATTGTCCTTCAGTAGGAAGGTGGTTTATTTGATACAGGCAAGAAGGGGAAAACAAACTTACAGAAAAACGTAAACTTACATGCTCTGAAAAGAAAAAGAAATATCAAGATTATTAGTGTAAAAAGAAGCAAGGTGCAGAATAGTGTAAATACTCTTTTGGTTTAAAAAATATGTGTGTAGGAAGGGGACTGACAGACACACTGTCATGTAATGACTTTACCCTGAAAGAGAACACAAGAAGCTTTTAACAGTATGGGCCAGAGAATTATTTTTGTGTGCTATTTGAACCCATTAGGCCTTTAAAAGTTTTGTTTTCTTCCCTAACATTTTATTCTTTTCACTTTTTATTTCATTAGCCTTTTTTTTTTGGAGACAGTGTCTTGGGTGCTCAAAGCTCAACTATGTAGCTCAAGATGACCTGGAACTTCCGGCTTCCACTTCCCAAGGGCTGGTATTACAGGCATGGACCACTATGCCTGGATACATGCGGTGCTGGTGACCCCAACTGGGGCTTCGTGCATGCTCGGCAATCTCACTACAACCTGAGGCACACATACACAGCCGCATTAAACTCTTATACAAACATCGCATGGATGCATTGAAGCTCTAGAATGCTCGAGGGACCTGTGCACTGCAGGTGACTTCTAACACCCCACTTCATTCCCTTGTCAGACTCTTATCTCCCTTTTACAGGTGAGGAGCTGCAGGCTCAGAGCTGTGAAGTCTCTTAAGGTCGTACAGCTAGATGGCTGCAGAGCTACAATTTAAATGTACCAGTTAGAGCACTGATTCTCAACTGACGGGCCAAACCCCTTTAAATTGTCACTGCCTACTGAGAATATGTTGGTGAACAACTGGGACCTTATCAGATAATTCACAAGAAATACTTTTCTAAGCAGAGAGCCATCCAGGGAGGCAGGCAGAAGGTTGGAGCTTGTTTAAATTAGACAGACCTGTTCCTAAATGGTTGGGAGATTGGTTTTTGATGCAGTGATGATTAAGAATCTTATTTAGCTCCTCCTTCCAAAACATTATGAACGGTAGGGTCAGCAAGATGGCTCGGAGGGTAAGGGCATTTGCTGACAGGCCTGGCAACCTGAGTTTGATCTCAGGAATCCAAAATGGAAGAAGAGAACTGGTGTTCCTAAGAGTTGTCCTCTAACATCTATTCACATGCATGTCATACATGCACATCATACACAACATATCAAACGCATACATGCACATCATACACAACATATCAAACATACATGCACATCATACACAATAGTAATACATAAAATACAAAAATTCAAAGATTACAATTACTTCCTGTCTACAATAATTTCACTTTGCTCTTTAAAAAATAAAATTATTTGGACGATAATAACTCATAACGCTCTGAGCTCATAATCAATGGCTTTGTTTCTGAGCCAAAGGCTATATCGCACTCATCTTTTTCTTCATTTTTCTTCTCTTTTAGTCCTCCACAGGCCATTTTTAATGCCAACACATAACTCTGGTGCCTCTAAACTGCATAGTATTCCATTTTAAACGTATGCAATTATTAAAAATTACCTGAAATAAATTGGAATCGAACTTACTTCCAAACCTGATCTCCTACCAAGTGGTGGAACTGATGAGCAAGCATTCTTCCAGACAAGATCTGAAGGTCTCTTCAAACGGGGTGTACCATTTGGCCTTCCTGTATTGAAGAGAGTTGGGGGTGACTCGGTGGTAGAACTCTGTTATGTGCTGGAGTATGTTTCAGTATATGCAAAAGCAGAGAACTTTCTCCTCAACGAGGCCAAGACAAAGATATTAAAGTTGCCAACAGGTGAGGTGGCCTCAAAAAGAACTGCTTTGCCAGTTGTGTGACAAAGCCTTGCTTTGACTGCTCACTGCTGGCTGGATCAGAAGAGGAATTTCCCCCATTCAGTTCTAAGCGTGGCTGGTGGAGGGCTGTGGATTCCGCCAGACAGTCTGGAGACAGCCAGACTGGGTGATGAGCAGCAGAGCTCCAAATCTGGCAACAGCACGTGTGTGGAAGGAACAGTGACCTATGGGGAGACTCAAAGCTCCTCCAGCAGAGGGCAGTGCCTTGGATAGCAGGCAGGACCCAGGCTGGCTGGAGGCAGAGCTGGAGACTTCGCTGGAGAGATTGCACCAGCTTGACACCGAGGAGAAACTGAACTAAACTATCCTTTGACTACTGTAAGTGACATTGGGGAATATTGACCAGGGACAATGGGACCTCACACTTCTGTGACTGGCCTTTTTTTTTTCTAAAGTCTAACACTTTAGACTGGTCATTAGGGTTTGCAAGTAAGAAATGTGGAGTCACTTTAACTAGGCTGGCCAGCGATTCTCTCAGATTTCTGAGTGTGCTTGAATATAGAAGGGAGTGAAAAGCCCAAAATGCTGCCTAGCCTTGTGGCCCCGTGGATCTGACATAAAGTTTACAAATAGAAAGTTAGCAGTAACAATTTTCTCTAAAAATAGAACTCAGTTTAACAGTAGAGTTATTATTTGTTTTTGAATTTCAAGGCTATGAAAGATGGCTTTTAAAACAAAGTTCCACTGTGGAACAGCCAGCTGGGCAATTTCTTAGACATGCAGATGATAAAAAAAAAGATTAAATAAAATTATTTCACAGGCCCAAATATTTGCAATCAACTTTCTTCAATATTGGTTCCCATTTCTGCTGTGTTAAACAAAACTAAACAGCCCACCATACCCTCTACTTGTAATGTTGATGTTTTGATCTTTGTGATTTTTTTTTTTTAAAAGAGCTTGTATTTGCTGCGGGCCGTGAGGCAGCTATGCCAATTGATAAAATACAAAGTGGAACTTATAACTAAAACACCACCTTAAAAAATCAGAGCCCAGACCAACTCTGATGGTCCTTGGCATACATTGCTCAGGAAGAACATCAAGTTGAAGAAATGTCAGCGAAGAGAATCAACTTCCTAAACTGTTTTATTTTCCTAGCAACTTCCAGCCTAGGGATGTTTGGTGTTCTCTCGGTTGCTAGATCATTGGCTGGCGGTCTAGCAAGGGCCAAGGAGAGAATCTGGTCCTCAGAAACAACTGCTGGACGCCTAGAAGCCAGGGGGACTCTGGCGGGCCAGGGGTCGAGAAAATCGGCCAATCGCTATCAGCCTGCCAGCAAGGAAGCCTTAAGTTTCACCGAGGCGCCCTTTCTCAAGGCCATGGCCCCGACCTGTAACCCGGCCGGGCCGCCTGGCTCGCTCAGCAGGGTGCGGCCCTAGCGCCACCCGGCTCGCCCCGAAGAAGAGGTGGGACTTTCCCCACCGGAAGTGAACGCGTCCAGTCTCGGGGAATTGGGGCACCTCAGCCAGTGTGTCAGGGAAACCCTTCCGGGTTTATGCTTGGGGGGGGGTTGGATGGGGGGGTGGGGGGTGGGTAAAGAAAAAAAAAAGAGGTGGGTTCGACTGGAGTCGCTGCGGCCGTCGCCGCCGCCGGACGGCCCCCGCCCCTTTCCCGTCCGCGAGCAGCAAGGCCGGGACGGCTGAGTGGCCATGGCCTTGGCTTGACAGAGCCTCCCAGGCGGCAGGGTAAGCGGCGGCGGCAGCAGCTCCAGGGAAGGAGGCAGCAGAGGCGGCGGCTTTGGGGGCTGGCATAGAGGTCAGGCGACTCCTAACGTGCGCCCCTTTCCGCTCCCCTCCGTCCCCGTTCCCCCCTCCCCCGTTACAGGCCGGACGACCCCCGCGGGAACCCGGGGCCCAGAGACCCCGCCCCGGTGACAGCGAGCGCGGCGGGGCCCCCGAAGCCTCGGGCCGGCTAGGCAGCGGCGCCAGCAGGAAGCGGGGTCCCCGGGCCCCTTTGTGTGCAGGGCGGGGGAGGGGTGGCGGGCAGCCCCCGGCCGCGAGGCCCCCGCCCCTTCCCGCGTGGGGGTGCGCAGCGGCTCCCCCACCCTTGCTTGGCCGCTCGCGGGCGCTCCCTCCTCCCCACGCCCCCCGGGCCAGCCTTGGGTTCCTATAGGAAGGGCATTACCATCCCATCCCCACCCACCCGACACTTGGCTCTTTCCCCTCCCCCTCCTGTAACTTCCTCCTCGTCCCCGGTTGGGCCCTCGGCTTCTCTGCACTCTCCTCCCCAGTTCGCACATTTCCGCCCACCTTCCGCCTCGCCTTGCCGCAGCGCAGCTAGCGGGGTGTTATTTTTCCCCCCCTCGGGTAGGAGTTGGTGAAGGTGAGACTCATGAGGGAATACAAGGTAGTGGTGTTAGGGAGCGGAGGGGTTGGCAAATCTGCCCTCACCGTGCAGTTTGTCACTGGGACTTTCATTGAGAAATATGACCCCACCATTGAAGATTTCTACCGCAAAGAGATCGAAGTGGACTCTTCCCCCTCAGTACTGGAAATTCTGGACACCGCAGGAACCGAGCAGTTTGCCTCCATGAGAGATCTGTACATCAAAAACGGCCAAGGTTTCATCCTGGTGTATAGTTTGGTTAATCAACAGTCTTTTCAGGTAATCAAACCGAGTCTTGTAATTTCTTCGAAGGGGGTGTGGTAATCCTACATGTACTTCTGATTTGCCTGAGCCGTGCGGTAATGAGTGTGTTTGGCTTTTGAAAGTTTGGTGTGGCATGGGGAAAGCACTGGATTATTTCTGGAGAGTGCTAAAGTCACAGGCATCGACAAACATTTTAAAGTTATTTTTAAGGAAAAGAAAAGTGAAAACGAAATAGGTCAGCCTGAGTATATTTAGCCCTCACTCTAACCTGAAGTTGCTTATTCAATTCAACGAGTATTGATTAGCGTGCTCAACAAAATATTTCATAGATAATCTCAAGTAAATGGAGCACGAAGAAAGAACTTGTTAAGTCCATTATCTCGTACACACAGATAAAAAGCTGTGCGCCTGCTTTTTCTTCCTCCACTTCTCTGTTCGCCTCTAAGTTCCTCAACTGGAATCCGAAATCTCAGTGCTGCAAAATGAGCACAAGTCCTGGTTTCGTGGTATTTTACTGGGGGGGGGGGAATGCAGCCAAAAAGGAAGTTACTAGTCTAAGAGACTAGTACCTAGGATTCCTAACCAACAGAAAGTAAGAATGACTCGCCTTTTCTCTCCTTGATCCGAATCGTTTCTGCCATCGTAGGCTATACTTAGAGAAAATATGTGGAACTGGGACCGCTGAGCGCGGGCAGTTTTCTTATCCCAGTGGGGTAGGCAACCTGGATCTGGTCCAGCTGTTTCAGAAAATGCGTCCTGTCTTTCACTGGGAAACAGACTGAAGTTAACGTTATTTTAAGAGATGCAATAATTGTGCTATTTATTCTTTGAAAATAAATGACCTTGTATTGACCCGTTATATTGACCTCCATTGATTTAGGAAACGGATTTTTTTCTGCATTTAAAGGTATGCACTTAATGTTGCTTACTTAAGAAATCTTAAGTGCCTTAGCCAGTGTAATGTGCTAGTTTCACATTCTTCAGGAGTTGAAGTTAAAGTGCTATATAGGAATTTTTCCAGTAACCTCAGAACAACTTCAAGAACTTCTTTGGAAAGATAGTAAGTCCTGAGTAAGTGAATCTAAAGTACATTTTAGGTAGATTCGGATTGCAGACTAAAGTGCCGGAAAGGCATTTCCCCCAGAAAGTACTAAGGGTATTTTCTAAGGGGACCTCAGATTAGTTTGTTATCAGCAGCCTCTCCCGAGGCTGGGAATCTTTTCAAGGGCGTTTCCTATGATTTTCACTGGATCCACTTCTGTTCTGGACATCAGTGTGGAATACGGAACTGTGGCATTATTTCAGCAGATACACAGATTCTTTTGAGGCCAAAGTTAGTATTCTTAGCTAAACTTGTTCCATAAGGAAACCCAGAAAAGCAGCTTGACAATTGAGAGAAGATTGAATGGGTGTATTTGACCTGTGTGCGAGTGTTCTGTTTACTGAAGTTACTCAAATACATATTTTATATTTTAAGTCAACTCTTTTAAGTTACAAAACTCAAAAAAATGCAATTCTGGGCCTAAACCTCTAATATTGTCTTACATCAATAGTTCTCTCCAAAAATTGATGTTACTGAAAGGTAGCTAAGGCTCTGATCTTCGTGGGGGAAATCAGGAGGAAGCACACATGGGAGAAGAAATGTGTGACTTCTCACCCACACTCCAGATGTGGTGTCCTTCTTGGGCCATGCTCACTGTTAGGACAGTTGTTGGGTGGTGCAAGGCCAAGCACATAGTAACCAATTTAAAATGAAATATTTATGTATATGAATCTGTCTTTGAAAACTAGATTTCTACGCATTACAGAGTGGGCTTTTGAGGGGTTGTTGTTTTGGGGGTGGTTTTTTGGGGGGTTACCTCTTACAATACTTTCTCTTAAGCCCTCTTGCTGAATGACTAGGAGTTTCATAGACACTGCAGTCTTGTGCTGGGATAACAGGTGTTACAGGGAACTAAGACAGCTAGGCAGGTTTAGGGAGCTGGCCAAACATCTGTATGTGCAAATGGATTAATCATATTTGGGAACTTGATTCTTGAATTGAAATAGGCGGAGGGTGGGGGCAGTAGTTAGGTGAATTTTAAGGTTAGTGTGCACCTTTTCTATTTTATATTCCTGATGCAGAAGCACAGCTAGTGCCTGTGGAGATTCTCTAGTTCTCATATCCACGGGGAAAATGACATTGTTGTCTTTGTTTCAGCATGTGGTTCTAGCTTTCTATGATACCAAGAAATGATTCTTGTGATATTGTAAGACATCTGCTGTGGAATGCAAACATATAATTTTGTTCTTTTCCTTTGTGATTGCTTGAATAGGATATCAAGCCAATGAGAGATCAGATTGTGAGAGTGAAGAGATATGAAAAAGTTCCACTAATCCTAGTAGGAAACAAGGTGGATCTGGAACCAGAAAGAGAGGTTATGTCTTCAGAAGGCAGAGCTCTGGCTCAAGAATGGGGCTGTCCTTTCATGGAAACATCAGCAAAAAGTAAATCAATGGTGGATGAACTTTTTGCTGAGATCGTCAGGCAAATGAACTATTCATCCCTCCCCGAGAAGCAAGATCAGTGTTGTACAACTTGTGTTGTCCAGTAAAAAAAAGAAAACCTCAATCATGGCCATACCGAGCAGGTTAGTTGTTGGTGGAATTGTATGGGCCAGGTGGCCTTTTGGTTTTGATCAAGTATAAAATAAACAACTGGTTAATAGTAATATGTCCATACATTTGATACCACCTTAAGTTTCTGTATTTTTAAAATAACGCTTTTTCCTCAGCATAAAACCATCATCATTCAAAAAAATATTTTTAAACTGCAGATAAGCAGAACAAAGGTAAGAAATTGTGCGTATTGCCATTGATGAGACTTGTTTTTTTAAGGAGTGGCTTCCTATTTTTCCTTCTCAGCCTTACTCGATAACATTTGGAGGGAATGATTCATCTCATAGTACATCTTTCCCATGTTCTGCAGTCTTAGTGTCCAATATGCACAGCAGAATACTGACAAATAATATCACAAGATGATGAATAATTTTCTGATGTTTTTAATACTTTTATATTCTGGGCAAGAGAGCCACTATAATTGATACCACTAATTTTCTAATCACTCAAGTGCTTGATTTAACAGAATGATTATTTAATCAAGTTCATCTGTACCTTGCACTTGTGCGACTTAAGTGACCTCTGCTAACAAATTACACTGTCACAAAGTACCTTCACTTCATTCGAATACCTGATGAAGTGAAAACCTGCTTAAATCATCTTTGATATGTCAGAAGGAACCATCTTAAGCACAGGGGTCATTTCTACTCATCTTAATAAATAATACAACTGAGAACAATAAAAAACCTTCACACCTTATGATAAGTTATAGTATGTTTTGAAGAACTTTTGGGAAAATAAGGTCATGTAAAACTTCATTGAGCATTTAAAATGAGATTATTGTATATATATATATATATATTATGTATCGATTTTTCAGCTGACTTGTAATTGGTCAAATAGTCTCACTTAGAGTAGCACTTAGTAATCATATAAAGCACCAATACTGTGGAAGATTAAGAAAACCACAGTAAATGCCAGACTAGCAAGACAGTATCAGAATGCAGCTGACCTTTCTGAGCCAGGGCTGACCTCCAGTCTAGGAAGCAGCTTTGCAAATGGCAAGAGGCATGCCAGATCACAGACATGATTCCTAACCAGAGGTCTGCCTTTATTTGTGCTGCCTAGAGAAAGGACTCACAGGCCCTAATTTATCTCTTTAGACAAGGACTCTTGTCAGGTAATGTCATCTTTGAAAATAAAGGATGACATTGGTGCTTTGTTCAAAATGTCTTTGTCATCCAAAAACATTGATGAAAACCTATTTATAATGTCTAGGTACATCTGTTATTTTATAGTCACTGCTGGGGCTTTGGTCTAGCTTATGTATGCTGACAGTGGCGCCCGTCCAATGTAGTTCTTGAGGTGGGAACAGGCTTATGTAGCTGTGTATCTGATTGAGTCCCACATTCTTGACTCTGCAATCTGTCTTTTAAATTGTAAACCAGCTTCAGATTTGAACAAGTCCTGTATGCTGATAGCATCTTTACTACTAAGTTCCACTTCTCTCACACTTTTGAACAGAAGACGTAAATCTATGCACTTTGTTTCAGTTTTATCATCCTTATAAAAAATTAACCAAAACATGTAAAATGTTTCTTCTTGTTGTTAATGTAGGAAAGGAGGGTAAAAGCAAAATTAGTCTCATATACCTAAAGGGTCAATTGTTACACCTGTTGGAATTTGGATAATTTCTACAGATATCCTTAAATTTTTATTATAAATTCTATCTGAGTTTGTTTCACCGTATATGCTCTCATGATCTCAGTTTTCTTACTTACAGGGATGTGTACATAGGAGGGCTTAAATATACCAAGCCTACTACATTCATGTTTCTTGTTGATTAACATCAACTAAACTCAGATGTTATTTATACCAGTAATTACACATTTTTATTAAGTGACTTTGTAATAATATATAGCTTTCTGCTTAATTTTTTTCTTCTTGTAAGCAGAGCACATGGCTGAAGGTGTGGCCCCTGAAATAAAACACTTAATCAGCTGGATTTCTGAAGGATCTTTTAGAACAGTGTGCACTGGATGCAGAGTTTTTTCTAGCGCCAGGTCAGATGGAACTGATAGGTATGCGGTGTAAGGGCCCGTCGCCCTAACATAGAAGTTTAAGCTTTTCCCCAGATGTGCTCGGAGACGCGTGGAAAGAAACCAAAGCTTCACACCATCACAGCTTAAAAAGGCTTTACATTTATTCTATTAGCCTAAATTCCCTTTGCTTTCTAAGGCTTCCTAGTGACCATTTCTTCTCCCTATATCTTGTTATCCCTTTCTCTGTGTAT
>JAQHUG010000341.1:771627-794643 GCA_028555095.1 Dicrostonyx torquatus | reverse complement strand
TCTACAAATGAATCGGAGGTTGAAACCAAAAACATTTTGCTATTGTTATTCTGAATGGTTGCTTTCCACAGCAAGCCCTGCCAGGTGACCTTGGTCTGGCGGCTACCACAATGGGGGTCTGTAACCTGAGGCCAGTGGAGTTTGTGGTTGTCCTTCCTCACTGTTACCTGAACAAGTATGTGATGGATTGTGAGTCCCTGTGAGTCATGGAGCCCTGCAGGCTGTCAGTTCCAGATCTAGACTGACGATCAAACTTCGACAGGAAAGGTGACTTGAGAAGGGTTTGTCCTTCGTCTTAGGAAAGTACTTTGTCTGGTTAGAAGTAGTAATAGTTAAGACAGAAAGACCATGGCTTCTGCTAATCATTGGCTATGTTCAACTGAGATGGGGATCTCTTAGTGCTCTAAGAATGGCTCCTGGTAATGCCTCACATTTTTTTTTCTAATACCCTTTCATTTGGGTCACCAGTCTGTTGCCCAACACCTGCTTCAGGGCCCCGCTCCCATGATTGTTTCTTCCCCTTTTACCCTCCCACTGGCAGTCATTTTATTGTAAATTAGGAAGTGTGGCAGATTCTTTAGACCCAGCCGCCATCCTGATTTCCTTACTGACTGACCCACAGAGGCTTCTAGCAAGCACTTTGTAGAGCTGTTTCCCCGGGCAGCCGCAGCTTCATAAAAGCCTAGGTCAGTGTTGGAGCCCTTGTTTCAGTCCCATCTGGTGGATATTATTTCAATCGACATGTGCTGTTTGGGTATAATGGTATTGAGAAGGATGGCTGTTTTGTTAATAACATACTATAAAGGAAGAAAATCAGAGCAGTATGGGCATTGAGAGGAAGGAAAAAGCAGAAATTCTCAGTACTTAGGGCTTTGTTTTTGAGGGCTGTCCTATGTTTAGGGCCATCAAATGTTGAGCAATATCCCTGGCAGTTACCCTGTAGATTTGAGATTATGCTCCAACCCTCCACTTTTGACCAAACAATATATCTCTAGAAATTGCAAACTACCCATTTGATTGTGGGGATTGAACGACCCCTCGTTAAGAGCCAGTGAGCTTAAATAGCTTGGGAACAGTAGCATTCGAGTCAGGCCTTGGCAAATGGATATGGTGCAGGGGATAGAAGGTAGAGTTTCTACCAGTTTCCTTCTAACCAGAAGGAATCTGAAGAAAAGGCATAATAGCCTCAAATATTCTAGCCATGTCCCCAAAGAAGGGAGATGTGCATTCAGGTTATCCATTATGTGATAATTTGGTCTAACCTTTTGGCAAATAGAGTTTTTAAAATGATACTTGAAGCAGTCATATATGTCAGTCCAGTATTGATGAATGTTACAAAGGAAACTTTTTTACAAAGGGAAATGAGTTCTTTACTGTGGGCTGAAGGTCTGGAAAATGTCCTACCATTTTCCTCAGCATGATATGGAACAGGTTCTCCCAAAGACAGTAAATGGTGCATCAGAGTACCAAACACCAGGAAGCAAAAAGAAAGAACAAAGATCATTATTTATGGCAGCCCCAGTTCATTATATATGTCAGCCTGAAGAAAAAGGGAGATTCTTATTTCAAGACTAGCACGTCATTTCACGTGGCAGCAGAGTGCCCGGGATGGTAACAAAGACTCCTGGGAGGCTCAACCATCTATGAATGGGATTTTATTCTAGCTGGGTTTATTATTTCTTAAATGGAGTAGGATGGATTCCAATTTTCAAGATTTTTAATGTAAATGTAGGCTAAGAACAGTTTCTTAATCTTTTTTTCGTTTCACTAAATATGATAGTTCAGCAAATGTAAAAGGAAGATCCTCAAGATTAAATCACATGCACCTTAAAATGCTGGCATTTTTGTATCCAAGGGAAATATTTCTCATATGAGTAGAATCCTAGGGTGCATTTCTGTTGCAAAAAGTACTTTGTCGTCAGGTGCATCTTCTGTCCCCTGCCTTATTGAGCTTGCCACTTGAAGTGGGGCAACAGTCCCCTCTTCATATTGTGAGCCAGAGAGAAGAGGAGGATGTGGGTTGGGGAAAAGCTTGCTTTGGAGCAGAGTACCATGAGTGCCTACAGCGGACCTGGGGTGCTAGGGATGAACACAGCTGTTTGGCTTCCCTACCACTCTTGATTGTCCCCGGCCCTTCTGACTTCCACAAGGTTCTCAGTTTGACACTTCGGACAGATAGGTGCCTCATTAGCCCTGCACTGGGTGTGAGGGTCTGACTAGAAAGAGATTGTGTACCTGTTCGCTCTTTAATTGCTTCCTCTCCACCTCAAGATTAGGCTTTTAATATAGAATGAAATGTGTGCGAACTGCTAAGTTTTACTCCATTACCTCTCTGGCTTAGAATGGACCATCAGTAGAATCAACAAATATTGCATCACGGAGCTGGAGAAGTGCCTCTGAGGAAGCGTTCTAGCCTTACTACTGGAACAATTCTCCTCATGGGATTGCTTCTCAGTGGAGTTGTACAAATCAGAAGATAATGTAACTAAAAAAAGTGAAGTCCTGTCAGTTGTTGGAAAAACGTATCCAATCAAAACCATATGCACAAATTCCTCAGATTAGCCATACGTATTGGAAATGTCACTTTCAGAAAGTACTACTTACATTTGTGGAGAACAGTACTTTACTTGGTCTGATTCAAAGTTAGCAATTGGAGTCACATCATTAGCCTCACATTATTACCACTGGACATGGCGACAGCATTTGAGATGTTGGAATTGAATTCATCATGTTAAAACGTTTGAGAATCTTAGGTCTAGGCAACAAGAACACTGTCTAAACCATTCCCCTTGACTCTGGGTTCATCATGTGCACTCAGCATGTGTGCTTCCCTTCCAGCATGGCTCCACCTCCCTTCAAGGCATCTGTGACATGGATTCATCTTTTGCTCTCTGTTTAATGGGAGACAATAAATACTGTTAATGTTTTGGTCTTCCTATTCCAGTGCCAATAAGATTCATGCAAATTAGAATAAAGAAATGAAACAAGAATAGATAACAACAACAATAAAAATCTGCCTCGAACACTTAACAGAATTTCATTAATACAACTAAAATTTAGCTCAAATATGAAAAGGTCAAGTAAAAATGTAAAAAAAGAATTTTATCTTTTACGATTGTCCCTTGCTTAAATCTCCAGAATTTCAAATGTCTGAAACTAGAAAAGAAGAAAAGGAAAGAAAACAGTGACTGGGATTGCTAAAATGAGAAAAATTATGGTGGTAAATACCATTGTGTTTTAAAATGGAAACTCTAGTTAAGCTAAAAAAAAATTCACAAACTGGTAGTGTCTCATGATCCTTTGTTACCATCCCAGGCGTTCTGCTGCCTCGTGAAGTGATGTGTTTTGTCCTGAATCAAGAATCTGCCTTTTTCTTCAGGCTGACATAAATAATGATCTTTGTTCTTTCAGGTCTGTGTGTGGTGCGTTTGTGTACCAGGATACAACACTTGGGAGGTTCTTTTTCATTTACTGAGTCAGTGTTTGAACTACGTTTGCTTCTGATTTTTAGTCTGATAATTTTATTAGAAAAAATTATTAAATAAAACCAAACACTTTACTGAAAGTTTGAGTATAAGCTGCCAGAACCAAGATTTGTTTGCTGGCTGGTATCTTAAGTATTATCCTCTTGCCTGTGGGACAGGGAAAGTAGCGAGTTAAGGCTTTGCTTCAAGTGTGTCTCAGTGTAATAGCCTGAGAGTGCAAATGTACTGATCTGAGTGGCTGCCTTTAAAGATTCTGGAGTGCTTTTCTTTTAAGTGGACGAGAGTGTTAATAAACTGAACATTCTCTGTCACACAGATTGTACACAGCAAGGACATTTACATTTCCCATCTTGAACATTCCTAATATAAGAGACACTGTCCTTTTGGCTTAATGAAAGAAGTTGCTTCAGGATTTATTGCTACAGATGATTATAATGTATTGCTCTTTTAAAAAGTGACCCTTATTTGTTTAAAGGTATGCTCAATGTTAATATTGTTGAGTGTGATGCAGAATTGGTCTGCTTGGTTTGATTTCACTGGAGGCATGTAGATAGACCAAATGTTACTCAGAGGTTTTTGGGTGGGAAGTGATGGATATGTAGTTTTTAATTCATATAGATTGTGCTTAATAAGCTGGTTTATGGGATGTAAGTATTTTGTCACTTTGATGGTAGAGTGTTACACTGTCACACTTAGTATCTTAGATATGATGCTGTAATCATATCTGAAAAATCCAAGCTCTTGTATATTATTTTGAAAATTGCAAATTAGAATTTATAGTATACTGTTTTGAATTAATCAGGGGAAGCCTAATATGAATTAGTAGAAAGTCAAATATTATATATAAATAATCAAGTACTTTTTGGTTTAAAAGATACATAAATTCTAACTAAGCTTGAAAAGCAATATTCATAGTGTAGATATTAAAGAATTGATGATCTGATCCTAGTGGTTTAAAAATCAATAACATGGTTGGAAAAGGAAAGCAAATCCTTATATCCTCATTTTATGGAGTACTTTCTCACATTGCCTTATATGATAGAGATAATATCTCTGTGAGGGAAGAATTTTTCTTGCTATTTTAATAACGATGAAACTGTACTTTCTCAAACTTAACCCGTGTTCTAGTCTAATACTTAGCTTTCCATGTTTAAGCCTGACTTTTAAGAAGACAAAGTTTTTATTATAGATTCTAAAGAGAAAGCTTCTCCTAGTATGTTTAGGTGGCAGAATTTCAATAATGATGAGTGGGAAATTCATTCAAAGTGATCGTGTTTATGATCCAGCTAATGAGAACACGTTCTTGCAAGCTCTTTGAACACTAATAGAAGTGTAGCTGTTAAGTGAATGTAAAATTATGTGTTTATAGACATTGCTAGAGCCCATGCAGATCCCACACCGAATTACTTGGCGCTCTTTTATAGTTGCTTTTCTTTTGTTTCTGCCTGATAGGCTAGCAGTTTTTATCTTCTTCAGTAAACAACAAACACAGTTTCATTCCTGTAGAAGCCAGTTGGTGACTCATCACAGCTGAAGGGCATAATATTTGTCTGAAAGATAGGTTTTTCTCTCCTAGTGTTAAATGGAAGGCAGAAATCTGTCAGCTCTAAGGATAGAAACTCAAGAATCTCTATTGCAGAAGTTCTTGTGAATGGGAGGGTCCCATGAAAAGAGCAGATCAGAGTAGGGCATGTGGCCTGCTGCATGTCACCCTCCAGGTCTGAGTCATGCAAAATTCCCACAAAGCCAAACTTTGGAAAAAGTAGTATACTTACAATGTAACTCATAATGAGCAATGAAATCTATCACCATTTGTCCCAATTTCTGTATTGTAAGATCATTTTAATCAGTACAGATGTTGTTAATATCACATACGTGTGAGTAGGAAGTGTCATACATAGGATTATAACTACTAACAGACGCAGTGTCTTCTCTCCAGTTCAGCCATACTACACTAATGCTTTCTGGTGACTTTTCTGAATCTGCAGAAAATGATTCTGTTACTTAAACTGATGGAGAACACAGTGAAATTAGACCCTAAGATCCCATACTAATAAGCTTCAGCGTGCATGCATACATATGAATCTGTTGTCATTGTTGCTTCTGAATATTCTACTGTATATTTCTAAGTTTTCATGAAATTTCTTTGATCTTACTTGCAGACAAAACTCAGAGGAAATTTGCACAGATGCTGCTTTGGAGAACTTTACAACCTGGGTTGCAGAACTGAGCCTTGGTAAACCTGTCTCTATCACAGCATGTTGCCATACATCTAATGAAGTGCATAAGGTCTTTGGCCCTCAAGATCCAAGGATCTTAACAGTAATGCTTAGCACGTTTACCATACATTTAAAATCTGTTCTTTATCAATCCGTCCTTTTATAGCTTTTTAAGTTCTTATTGATGGCTAATATGAAAGGGTTAATTTTTAATATGTTAGTTGATTTCTTTAATCAGTTTCTCAACTTGTATTTATTACTCAAACTCAGTATTACCTACTCAATGCCTTTTAAAAGAAAGATATAATGGAGAAAAATTGAGCCTTAAACAAATGGTTACTTCTGTATATTACCTCGTACCAATGCTTCATCCTATTTGTAAAATCTTTCTCCTTTAAATGGTTGGTTAATACTTTGAGACTTTGTTTACGTGTGGCAGTGTTGTAAAAAGAAACTAAAGATCACATTTTACCTGTATGGATGGAATTTCCCTTTTCTTCAAGTGCAGTTTGTGATGTTTTGTAATTAACGATCTGAAAGTTACAGGTGATATTGGGAGTTGATTGTACAGCATTTACTTGAAGAATTTGATTCCATTAGGCCTTCACATGTGTTAATCTCATTTACAGCATTGAATTGCGGCAGTACCATTTTCCTTTCTGTGAAGTTCTAAACTTAGTTATGACCTACTTAGCAATGCCTTTGAAAAGGGATATTGTGTCCATGGTAAATTAATTGTATACCTAAACAGAGATAGCTCAGCTTTGCCTGTCAGGCATGTCATTGACATTTTGTAGACTTCTGCACATGTAAAATTGAATTCAAATAAATCATGTACACTTTCTAGTTCTTAATATATTTGTCTTTCTGAACAGTAGTTTAAAGCAATATTTGTTGATGTTTTTCTTGCACTATCACAACTGCTTTTTAGTTTTTTTTTCAAGAAGCATGTTCGTAGTAGAGACAACAATCTGTGTAACAGGAGGGAGAGTAGCGCCAAGTCTCTGGCTGGTTTTATTTTTTTTTTTCATTTTTGCAAATGTGCTTTCTAATAGCCATTGCCTTCCATGTTGTTTACCTAATCAGCACATTGTGTCTGAATACTTGAACATTTTACCAGTAACACAGGTATAGAAACAGGAAAAAAAAACTTACAATGAGTAATCCTTTGGTTCAGTTTTAACATCATGACCAGTGCTTATTCTAGCAATTATTTTTCAATTGCATAAGTTTGACAGTATTTTGTTCTTGAGTTTTTATTTTTATCCTTTTAATTTGCAGAAGTTAGAAACTGCAGCTCACCTACTGCACCAAAGTTCTCAATTTTAGGAGCCCAGCTTTAGTCATTTGAACATGCTTCTAAATAAAATAAAACCAAAACTATACTTTTGATCTATAATAATAGCTCAATAACTTTGTCAAGAAAAGCTCTACTCTATGCAGTGATGGTTTGTGGAAGGGTGTGGCAGTTTTAAATTTGTCTTGTGTGTGGTGTTCAAATAAAGTGATATCTACATTCATGTGATTTACTGGTCAGCATGGCCATTAATAAGTAGAAAATGATTAAGCTTTGATTTCCTTTTTTTAAATCGTGTTGCATTTGATTCCTGATCAGATTCCCTCAAGGTGAGCTCTTATTCTTCAATTTGGGATTTGATGGTGAGATTATAAAGGTAGAGGCAACCGAAACATTATTCCTTATTTACAAACTGCTTGAAATGAATACTTCATTTAAGTTTGCACTTTAAAACCAAACACTCATTTCAGAGTAGCTTAAGTGGTTGTGGCTCAGCATTACTAGCTCTGTGAAATTTTAAAGGAATCAAATAATTCATGATGACTTCAATTTTCTGCAGACTGATTTTTATACAGTGTTTCTTTCCTATGGCTATTCTTCTCTTCTTCGCCTTCTGTCACCTCTATCTCTATCACAGTGTTCATTATCATTGACCTCAGCAGCAAATTTCACTTGGATTCACTTAGGATCACAGGAATCAGGGGAAAAGTGGATTTAAAGGTGGTTTCTCCAGCACATTTTAAGAAAAGGGACCAAAAGTTATTTTAGCTTCCTCAATAGATTGCATGTTGCTTATTAGGATAAGAAGTGAATATTAAATGCAATATATGTCTTGTCTTTACTATGGCATCTGTTTAGGAGTTGTTCAAATCACTGCAGTAGGGCTCTGCAAATAAAATCATGTAACCTATTATCATGGATCTATTGTACTGTAACTTGATCAGTGAACGGTAAAATCTCAAATAACAAGTGCAAACATTGAACAATTACCTATGAAGATTTGTAAAAGTAAAATTTTTCCAATAGATTTCATTCTTGTCATTTTGTAAGACGACCCTGCAGTCCACCTGTTTGTAACTTTTTTAATAAAATAGATATCTGTATTACTGAGGCTTGTCTCTTTAATTAATTATTGGTATATTGCTTCTTGTTCTAGATTTGCTAACTTGTTTTTTTTTTAGCAGAAAGTCATTATCCACATGATACGTATTATAGTACATAATTTAAATAGAAGTTAAAAATTTATTCACTTATTTCCGTAATTGCTATCTTGACATTGTAGAGTGAATTTTAAAATATGTCTCAAATTATAATGCTTAATCAATTGGAATAACTCAGAAATGATAAATGAGTAAAAATGCATATAACTTAGTCCATATGCAGAAGGTGATCCAAATACAAATTGGTTGGCTGGAAACTATCCGTATGTAGATTAATAATTTCAGACAATATTATGTGTGTAATTAAGTTCTGATATACCAAATTAGGAAAGTTCAAACAAAGTTCAAAAGTTACCGTTTTGCTTTTGGGGTGCCATTTGATTTGTTTGTTTTGGCAATGCTTGGAATTTAATCCAGAACCTTGTACATGCTGTGCAAACTCAGGTGCATTGCTGCATTGTCTTTTCCATTTGAAGGTTTTGCCAGTCACTTAATTCACTGTCAAGACCAGTACTTTTAACTTGAACTGTGTGTTTTAACCTTACTTTTTAAACTTAAAGATCAACTTTTTAAAATGAAAATGCCTGTGTAGATGCTTATGGACTACATTTGAGAATTCAGAAAGAATTGGCAGAATTCCTGTGTCAAAACATTTAGAAAATATTTATTGTTTACTATTATTATTGTTTGTTAGTTACGGTCAATCACCAGACTTCTGTTCCAGCATCCCATATATGCTGTATTAGATACATCCTCCCAGTCTTCCAGGGTTTGTCCAGCTTTCTTTGGCCAAAGGAACAGAATCCTTTCATCCAGTAAGGCCCACATTTCTAACCCAGTGAGCCAAAGAAAGAGGATGGGGTGGTACAAGAAAGAGCTAAGGAAAAGTCATCAGATGAGTTAGAACTAGCATCAAGTTTCAGAAGGAACTCTATCCCACATCACCTGTACCTCCTCCACGTGGTCCTGAGAGGTCATTTTTACCTAGGAAGATGGTTAATCTAATCTTTACACTCCATCAGGATATAAGATACTAGGGTCATGATCCAATGCTGTAAGACCTACTTAGGACTGAAGTATAGTCTCATTTATAGTCGATGAAACTAAGATGCAGGAAAGTCACGACTTAAGTGCATAAAGGAAAAATCACATGACAAAAAATGATTATTTTGGACATGAATTCATCGTTGGGTACAATCTAACTGGTACTATTAAAATCTTGTACGGGTAGATGGCTCGGCAGTTGAAGGGTACTTATACCAGGAGAGCATTTTGTTGCCAGCACCCATATCAGGTGACTAACAATACTCTAACCCCATTCCCAGCGACTCCACCCTTTTCTGTTGCCTGTAGGTACCAGGTACACACACATAATCTGTGTACATTCAGGAAGTATTCTTCACAGACTAATATTAAAGTTTTGGGTTTTGGTTTTTGTTTTTTTTTTTTGTAGAAACCTTGAAGAAGCAAGCCTTTTTTAAAAAAAGAAGAAATGGCTGTTTAACTCAGTGTGACAGTCCACGTGCAGTCAAGTACTGTGGGTCCTATTTAATGTGTGTGTGATACTGCTAAGAGTTTATGTAAGACATAAGCTATTTTCATTATAGCTATTTTTCATTGGAAAGGCAAATGTCTTAAATCAGGGATTTGGCAGCCTTTGACTACCAGACAGAATCCAGCCCCGTTAGTGCCAAAAAGAACTGAAGTTTGATTTAGCAGCTGTATCCAGAATCCATCGCAGAGCTCAGCTGCTTCCCCTCCCCCCAACCCAGTGCTTAAACTTACAGTATGCATGGAGAATCAGAAGTGCAGCTGGTCCCAGTCACGTTCTTCTTCAGTAAAGAACACTACTTCCGTGATTTTCAGATACTTTTCATCGCCCAGGTTGCCCCATTCAGAAAGGCTGTGGTTTCTATCTTTGTGTTTTAAATTGAGCTGCTTCCTTGGAGTGTAAGCTTCAGGAACTTTGGCTGAGTCACCTGTTTATCTCCTTGGTGCTTATCCCTAGTTTGTTACGAAGATCCAACAAATGTTTTACAAAATAGGCATGCACATAGGTGTTTGCCCTTTAGCACCCCCCCGCCCTTGTTTCCTGTTGGATTTTCATACTTCATCCATTGGGTATCATGGAAAATGTTTTTTTCTTCATCTTGGGTAATGCTGGGGTTTTTTTTGTTATGCCTTTTCACTTTGTTTCTAATAGTGGTTTCTAAAATCACTTCCAAAGTAACAGTATAGTATAGATAGATGTCAAATATAGGAACCATGTGACTGGATTGAAAAGCCTTGGGTCCATAACCAAATCCTCTATGATTCAAGGGACAACATTATAATGAGTGGATTTAAGACCTGCTCCACAAATAAGATGAATGTCTGACACAGTAAATCTAGCTATGAGCTCACAGACACCATGGGGACCCTACTACTATATTATTATACATTAGATATTATTCTGCTAAATAAATGGACATAGTGTCAAACTTCCCTCAAAATTTGTACCTCTCAGACCTCATCAGAGACATTTCTTCATGCGGTGGACAGTAGTTCGCATAGAACCAACTGTCAATCAAATGCAGAGAATAAGGGTGCATGGAGTGCTCAGCCACAGTTTTTCCCCAAGGCTCAGGGATCACCCCGGAAAGGGGGGCGGTTGGTGTAGGAAATCCTTCTGTTTGTGTGTTGCTTTCATTGGTTAATGAATATAGAAACTGCTTTGGCCTGTTGATAGGATATAACTTAGGTAGGCAGGGAAGACAGAACTGAATGCTGGGAGGAAGAGAAGCAGAGTAGGAGAGATGCGCCATGGATCCGCCAGAGACAGATGCTGAAAATTTTACTTGGTAAGCCACTGCCACGTGGCAATATACAGATTAATAAAAATAGGTTAAATTAAGATGTAAAAATTAGCCAATAAGAAACTAGAGCTGATGGGCCAAGCAGTAATTTAATTAATACAGTTTCTGCATGGTTATTTTGGGGCTAAGCTAGCAGGGCAGCCGGGAGGAACAAGCAGGCCCTCTCCCTACAACAGGGGGTGGAAAAATGCTAAGAGCCAGGGTCTTCTGTACGTGGCAGATGTTCTGCTGTCATTAAGCCACAGCAGCTGTGGCTGGCTGCACAAATTCAAGCCAGTCTAGTATGGAGTGGAAAAGGGAAGTTAGCAGCCACCCTGCCTAAGGAGCTATTGACAGTGTATGACTTCCAGGGGAGAGAGAAGTCAGTATTCTTTAAGGGCCTGGCTCTTGGTTGGTCAACCAATCCCCAGTGGTTGGCCCTATACTCTTGAGTATATGAGTGTATGGACAACACAAATTGGACTTGATGGATTATTTTTTTTTTTTCAAAAGAACATCAGGGTTGGTGGCAGGGAGGTAGGCACGGATCTGGGAGGAGTTAGAGTGTGAATGGGGAATAAATAGTAAATATGGTCAAAATATATTGTGTGAAAGTCTTAAATATTTCTTTAAACTGTATAATCAGGAAAGCATTTGCTGCCCATCCTTGGGGTTCTTTTGCTCTCTACACTCACCTGCGCTCAATGCTTATGTCTGAGAAAAATGTTCCCAAGTTCTCAAATGTTTCCCTTTTAATGAGGCAACAATTTCCACTTTCCCTCTAAACCATCAAATGATCTTCTCCCTAGACTGCTCTTGTCAACTCCTCCGCCTTGCCTTTGTCCCTACCCCCGTTTTCTTACTGTTCTTCTCACTAGCTTGTACCTCATTTAAATTTAACTGAACTACTCACCCCCCCCATCACCTTTTTCTGTATGAATCAGTTTAATGAGGGATGAAGCTCTAAAACTCAGTTCCTAACTCCTTTCGCAATGGTTTCTGGAACAATTTGCTGCTTGTCCTTCCAGCAGTCTGAGACTATCCTAGGAATATCAGCATGTACTCCAATATAGTGCTCTGTGCCATTTGTCATTTAAGCAGTCTTCCAGATGCCCCAGAAAGGAACTGGATACGGAGGGTTCTGCATACTCCATACTCTGCAGCAGACACTGTAGAAGGTCCTGGTTTTTAAAGCCTTCCAGTTCAGAGCTCCTGCAGGCAGCTAGAATGTTGAGAGAAGATGGAGGTTGGTGAGGTACCAGGCCAAGCCCATGCTAATCTTTCCTTCCAACTTAAAAACAGACAGATGTAATTATAATATTATCTCAAAAACATAAATTTTAAAAATATTTGAGCCCGAAACGGCAAACTTCCTCTGCAAGAAGGAATAAATAACAAGAATACTAAATGGAAAGCCAAGAAACCAAGGGAATTCCTGAGCGTGATGATTGTAAGATCACGCGGGCATTTGATTTTTTAAAAAGTGAACAGATGTGAATTCCACAGTTGAGAAATAGAAATATCCCTGACAGTGTGAACCCTTTCTGGGAGGAGAGTAGAGCTCCCTGTGGTTTCTCTGTTGTACATCCTGGCTATCTTTAGAAAAAAATCCCCACTTTAAGTATAGCCATGGCATTCCCTGAGATCACTCTAGGCATGTTTTCAGTCCTGTGCTTGGCTCCTAAAATGTACACAAGTGAAGGGGAGGGCATTTAAAATCCATGCCAGGCTTTCCATGCTGTTGATCAATCGAGTCTAAATATGTGCTTGAGTCCCGCTGGTAGCTGTGGCCCAGCTGTTCCGGAGCCATAGACCTTTTAAAATCTCCAGCTGGGTAAAGATAGCAGTTACCTTGACCTAGGAATGGAAACCTGCCCGGAAAAGCGGTTTGCTTGTTACAGTAAAGTTGCTTGGTGTTGATGCGATCTATTTAAAAAAAAAAAATAGACCTCAAAGATCAGTGCCTTCATTTACCATTCATTGGGGTTCTAAGGTTGTGCCAAACATGATGCTATAAGCTGAGTATAAATGATATATGATATGGCCTCATGTTCAGATAGAGCTTACCTTCTAACCTGGGAGTCAGGCTTCCGAATAACCACCACGAGGCAATGGGATGTGAACTCTAATGATATTGGCATGTACTGGATGCCAGGGAGTCCAGAGAAAGGATTTGATCTCCTTTTTTTTTTTGGGTCAAGGGAAGGTCAGAGGAATTTGTGATGTGAGTTGTTTCTTCAAGGCTGAGAGCAATTTACCAAAAAATGAGCATTTCCAGCGGGGTTTGAAAGAAGAGTGTGAGCCAATACGTCCTGAGAGTCCCTGGTAGGCTCGGGGCATCTGCAATGAGAAGATAACCGCTAAAGCACTCTGGCTTAAAAAGAAGGATGGAAGAGGAGGCTGCGAGGCTTCAACAGACCGGACTGTGAGCCTCTTTCCTGGGACAGTCAGGTCTGGGAAAGAGGCTGCTACAATTCTGTAAATGACATGGAGGATGGACCTTGACTGGACACCCTTAGAGAAAATGATAGCAATATAATTCAGGGTCCACGTATGCCTCCATCCCTCTCTCCAGTTTAAATATCTTTCCAAACTTTGGGTGCCATCTTACTAAGCAAGGGCTTTCACATGTCGTCATGGCCCACCCCTCACAGCTCATCTTCCATTCCTTCTCCCAGAACTAATCTTGGGTGGCAGGGATCTCACACATCGTGCCCTTACTTCCCATGTCCTCACATAAGCTAGCCCCATCCCATACAATACCCCTTCCCCAGCCTCTTGCTCCAAGAGTGTTCTTTGGCTAGTACACAGTAAGTATTTACCGCGATAGTTCACATTTACCTGTTTACACACCAGTCAGCTCCACAAGGCAGTCACCTGCTCTGAGATGGAAAGGAAATCTTTTATTTTTTTTGACCTAGCATAGCCATTGGATGCACAGAAGGATTCAGGAAGTACTGAGGGATTAAATGCATTTCAGACTTGGTCTAATTATTGTTGGATGCATTATTAAAAAGGTGTGTAAGTGCCTTTGCTTGTGACAAAATTCCGGACAAAAGCCACTTAAAAGAGGAAAAACTTCAAGCTTATTTTTTGCTCACAGCTTTCTCGTGCTAGGAAGGCTTGGCAGCAGGCATGGGGGATAAGGTGATCACACCGTGTCCACAATGAGAACCCTGGGATAGAATGGTGCAAGGGCTCGGTTCAGTTTCTCCTTTTCCTCTCAGTTCTGGACCCCAGCCCCTAGGATAGTGCTGCCTCTGTTCATGGTGGCTCTTCTTGCTCAGGTGAAGCTCTTTGGAAATGCCCCTGTAGATGCACCCTCCCAGGTGTGTTTCCATGGTGATTCTAAATCCAGTCAAGCTGCTAATTCTTGCCATCCTAGGATAGAAATAAAGCTGTGGCTGATAGTCTGGGCATTGGCCCTAAATTGTCTTTGTTTCCGCGTAGGCTCCTCTGCTTGGTCTCTGCTTTTTATTGAGAAGGGGTGGGCGCAGTGTCTTGCCCACCAGGTTGGCCTGCAAAGCTACATCCTTCTGTGTCAGCTAGATCAATACTGGAATTCAAGCTCTGAGCCACCTCTCACACTCCCTCACCTGCCAGCACCCCACTTTCACCCTTATGTTGTAATCCTTTCGGTGAGGCAACCAGACTAATCTTTTACAAATGTAAATACAAGCCCAGCCTGATTTTCCCAGGTCAAAAGCTCCCTGGAGATTGCTTGCTTATCAGGATTGAATGTGGTTCCGACTTCCTGGCAGGGTCTGTCCCCTGCTGAGTTGTCCATTCTTCTTTTCCACCCTTTTACCCTTAGTGCCCCTTCCCCTCCAATAGCAAATGACGTAGTAGATTCTCTCTCCTGCAAGTCCCTTCCCTTTCTCTGCCTGCCTCTTATTTAGATTCTGAATTTGTGCCTAGTTGCCTCTGCATGTACTAGAAGCTTCTTGGACTAAGCACAGAACGCGAATGATCGTGTTATTGGGACTTCTGTATAGAATGAGGAAGCTACTGGGCTCTGGGAGCAATGGTGTATGTTGTAACTTTAACCTGGAGCATGCTGAACCCTTGACAGGTGCGGAGGCTTGTGATCCTCTCCAGGCACAAGCTCCTGCCCTCCATCCTTTCGTGGAATGGCATTCTTAAAAGCAGAGCCAGAGACTATTTTCAGTCCAGAGAGATAGCCGTCAACCTCCCAGTTCACATCAGTGCAAGCTTGGCTGCGTGGGGCGGCACATACTCGTAGTTCCGGACAATTGGGAGGTTGAGACAACAAGAGCTTGAACCCAGGACAACACAGACACTCTCTCAAACAACTACATCAACTACGCAAATGCACATCCAATAGTCAAAAGAAAGTCAGCCAAGCTAAATTTCTAGTCTTTTGGCTTCCGGCTCTGTGCCTAGAGATAGGGACTGGACTTGGGCAAAATATACATGTTTTCCTCTGTCACCCTCAAGTGCATTCAGTTGTAGCCCAAGTCAAATGATTCCAGTTAAGGCTGCCTCATCCCTGCAGCCCATACAACTGACGTGGTTGATTTTCAGTCTTACTCATGTTCCTTCAACCCAAGGAAATCTCTGTGGGCCACAATCCGTTCCTGCACAAATGAATACTCTCCTATCTTTTGCGTTGGGTGTGTATGTCAAGGCAGAAGTACCTTTAACGGATAGAGGCAGAATTAAAGACTTCAGTTTCCAATCAAAGTTTTCTTGAGAGTGTTAGAAACAAACATATCCGTTCCCTTTGGCAAATAATTCCATTTCTGATATGTTTCTTTATTTGCCACTATCAAAGAATCCCGAGAGGTGTAATGGAATCTAAGCAGAGATCACTCACTCGACCCAGGCCAGTCATTGTGTAGTGTGCATCTGTATTGTCTCACACAAGTATATTCTTTCTGTCGGGTATTGCTTCTGAATGGCTCTCATTAATTGTAGAAATACAGCATAAAGAAGGGTCCCTTTCTAGCTTTCATTTTTTTGTTTTCAGTTTTTTTTTCCCTCAATGCTGGGAATGGAATCAAGGGCCTTCTTCCTCTTCCACGGTGCTATCCTCAGGCCAAGGTTTTCATTCAAGGAGGAGGACTCAGAGGGCTCCTGAGCCTTGAGAGTGCCACACATGTGACATGGAAACAGAAGGAAGGATGACTTAGGGTCGGAAGGGGAACAGTGAGGAGGGAGAAGGTGATAGATAGGAACAAAGTAGAACATCTATAAAAATGGCACAGTGAAGCCACCAGTTTGTATTCTAACTCAAAATTGGTTTTAGGAGCTCTGGAGGGATGACTCAGCCGCTATGAATGGGTGCTACTCTTACAGAGGAGCTAAGTTTGGTTCCCAGCACCCATGTCTGGTGTCCCACAATCACCCTGACTCCAGACAAGGATCTGAAAACCCCCTCTGAATTCTGAGACATACCCACTCACACACACACACACACACACACACACACACACGCGCGCGCTCTTTGTTTAAGACAATAGAAATGAACCTACGGCTTTAACTTTAGGGCCAGCAAGCCGGTTAAGTGGATAAAAGCCTTTGTTGCTGAGCCTAACTACCTGAGTTCAGTACTTAGAAGTCACATGATAGGAGAGAACTGGCTCCCAAGGTTTGTCCACTGACCTCCACGCATGCACCATGGAACCTTCCCCCAACACTCACACAAACAATTGAATGAGCAAATGAATGGATGAATAAATAAATAGCCAAAGATTAAATTAATTAAAAAAGAAAAGCCAGCAAAATGGCTCATCGGATAAAGGCGCTTGACATCAAGTTTGACAGCCTGAGTTTGGTCCCTGGAACTTTAGGGCCATGGCTTCAAATTGTTCTCTGAGCTCCTCACAGGCATCATGGACTACACATGCAAGCACAGTCATTCACGAAGTAAGTAAATAAATGAATGCTAGAAAAAAATTTAAAAAGAATATTCTATGTGTGTCTGTGTGTATATATATATATTACAGAAGCATATGATATATATTCTTAGATGTGAATTTATATATGGTTATATGTGCTTTATGTACCAATTTAAATTGTTTTCTTCTGTAGAAACTGTTAAAATGTCTAGACAGGCATACTGTCTGAAATGAAAACAACCTTTTGATAACTAAATTAGCAAAACTAGGTGAAAGACAGTCCTCCCTATTAGTAGGGGTGTGCTGAAAACAGCATCCATATACTCCTGGTAGGACTATATACCGACTATAAATTAGTTCCACAGCAAAGGACTGGTTAGCACTATGATTATATAATTCCACTTTGAAAATTATGTAATAGCAAAGCAAAGATACTCACAGACATGTATGTTTAATGATGTTTTATTGAGACACTTCTGTTCTGACTTTTTTTGTTTTTCAGCTTGACGTAAGCTAGAATCATTTAAGAAGGACTCTCAATTAAGGCAATGCCTCTAGGCCATTAGCCTATAGACAAGCCTGTGGAGCTTTTTTTTTTTTTTTTTTGATTACAGATTGATGTGGAAAGGCCCAGCCTACTGTGGGTGGTGCCAAGCTAGGCAGGTGGTCCTGAGCTGTATAGGGAAAGCAGGCTAAGCAAGCCATGCAAAGAAAGGTAGTCCAGCCCTCCTCCGTGGCTTTTGCTTCAGTTCTTGCCTCCAGGGTCCTGCCTTGAATTCCTACCCTGACTTCCCTTCATGATGAACACATGGGAGCCAAATAAACCTTTTCTCCCCAACTTCCTTTTGCTTGTAGTGTTTTATCACTGTAATATAAAATCTAACTAAGACATCTTTATAATAGCAAAAAGATCTTGTGGATCCATGAAATGAAGTCTTATTGGAGTCATGTATTAATTTATATATTATAGAATGTATAGTGAGAAATGTTCTTTTATCTTACTATGTTTGTGAAAATAATTTATTAGTGTATATTTATTGTATAAATCAATAGATTTCATTACTTTTTAAAGTGCATTTTCTATTTTGACTAAGTTCACTCCCTATTACACTCTCCCCTCCCCCCTTCAAACTTCCCCCAAGGTCCCCATGCTCCCAATTTACTCAGGAGATCTTGTCTCAAAGGGTTTCTTTAAATCTACATCCGTGGGACTTGCCTTCAATGGATGTGCTTTCAGCCTATAATAATAATACATAATAACAATACCCACTGTAGTGGTGTGAATGAGAAGTGCTTCTCTGACCCCCATCTCCATCCATTTGACTACTTGGTCCCCAGTCGGTGGCATTTTACGGGGAGGTAACACAGCTTGCTGGAGTCAGTAAGGTGGACTTGGAGGTTAGAGGCTTCATGCCATCTCCTGTTTGCTCTCTTTGCTTCCTCGTTGTGTTTGAAGATAGGAGTTTTCAGGTTCCTGCTATGGCTCCCATGGCTGCTGCTTGCGGCTATGCCTTCTGCCGTCGTAGACGCTCCTCCTTCTGGAGTTGGAAAACAAAATAACTTCTTTCTTCCACGGGTTGACTTGGCCAGACTGCTCCATCTCAGCACCAGAAGAGTAGTGTGACCACCAGTAAGGAGCTGTTGCGCACAGGCACCTCCGAACATTGACATCTGGTTCACATCTTTTGTTCCGGTTATAAAAGGGGCTGGAGAGATGGTTCGGTGGTTAAGAGCATGCGATGCTCTTGCAGAGGACCTGACTTCAGTTCCAAGCGCCCATGTCAGAAACTCCCAATCACCTGTAACTCTAGCTTCAGATGATACGACACATTCTCCTGGACTCCGCAGGCACCCGCACTCACATGCATGTGCATGCAGACATGTGAATATCCGTGCTTAAAAATCATTTTTAAATGTGCTTAAAAGAACTCGATATGCACTCACTAGCCTGAAGTATATGTAAAATAAGAAGAATATGTGTAAAGAAGGAAATAAAAACTGGTCACAAACCCACTATCTACATATAGGCATTAATATTCCAAAATACTTTCACGTACACACACACACACCCACATACACGTATTAGGACTATGCTACTCTATACAATATTGTTGGCTAATTTTCACTTACCATTATATCAAGAATATTTTCCTGCAAATCAAAACTACACTGAAACTCCATCTGACTAGTATCAGAATGTGATCATAAAAAAGCAAACAACAAAAGCTGGCAAGGATGTGGGGAGACAAAGCAGTCATAGCTGCTGGTAGGAAAGGAGACCGGCAGGACTACTATGGAAATGAGTATGGGAGTGTCTCAAAGGACTAAAATTGACCCAGATCTACCACTTCTGGGACTCTACCTGAAGGAATGTGATCAGCATACCCGGAAATACTTGCACACCCATTTATTCTTGCACTATTCCACTATTTACAATAGTGAATTCACAATATATGGAGCCAGCCCAGATGCTCATCGACATATGGACAAGTAAAGAAGGTGAAATACATATACATAATGAGTTTTCTCATTCTTCAAAACAAGAATAAAATTATGTCACTTATGGGAATATTAACTGAATTGGAGATAATCATATAAAGCAAAATAATTCAGATATAGAGGTTTTCTCTTGTATGTGGAACCTAGAGCATATATATATATATATGAATATATGTATGTATACCTTACACACATATACACATCTATGACATCAAAATAGAAAGGATGGTGTTTGGTCTGCAGAAGGGAACAAGCACATCCATTGAAGGCAAGTCCCACTGATGTAGATTTAAAGATACCCTTTGAGACAAGATCTCCCAAGTAAATTGGGAGCATGGGGACCTTGGGNNNNGTTTGAAGGGGGGAGGGGAGAGGCAGGGAGGGCAGCAGACAAAAATGTAGGGCTCAATAAAAATCAATTAAAAAAACCCACAAAATCTACCAAAAAAAAAAAAAGATACCCTTTGGTTGAAGTTCAGTAACACTTTGTAACCTGTGAGCCTAAATTTGATGGTCCAACTGATATCCCAGAAGGCCCTTTCTGCCTACCTAGCAAAAGCAACTGATTTTCATTTACTCAGGAGGGAAAACAAACAAACAAACAAAACCACTCCTGCTCTCAAAGCGCCCAGAAAGTTCTGTCTCCACACACTGGACTTCCCCTTTCCTATGAAATTGAGTTGGTTGGCCCTTGCCTCCTCTCTCAGCTCGCTGAACGGAGACTCCCACCAGGAACATGTCTCTGGATGATTTTAGGGGGAATCTCATATGTGCTCATGAATAAATACTGACAATTTGTTTCCACATGGCTTCTGTGTTTTCTCTTTTTCTTACTCTGTGGGTCCAGCTTGTATCCTCAGAGGGCTGTTGTTGTGAACTAGGCATAGTTCTGTTTCTTGGGCAGAGTTGACACTATTGTAGAATGTTGCATTTGGAAAACACTGTGCCACATCTACTGAGCATCAGCTGCTTCCACCGGCTTCTCCAGTTCACTCTGGAGCCCACAGCTTACTCCTATGTTCCTGGTAACAGCTTTTTCTAGACACCACAAAAGAGGGTCGGTTATCACTAACTAACCTGTGCCCAGAGAAAATACACCTTGGAGCCTAGGCAGAGAGGTCGACACAGATCCTTACGAAGGCTATACAAGGCACAAGAGATGGTTAGCTGAGAAAAAGACACTGCAACCTAGCCAGCCCTGCCATGCAGCAAAGATGCAGTGTTAGATCCGTCTCCCGGGAGTCGATGACTATCGGATTCTAGCTAACCCACCTTAAAGGGCATTGCTCCGACTCAGCTTTGGGGATGCCTAGAGCAGGTATCGCAGATACCCTTTAGATTAGCGGTAACTTTGTTTGGTATGAAGTCCAGAAGCAGCCTGACCCTTTTAAAGTCTACACCACAATGAGGACTCTGTCACTTTAGTCACTGCAGTCGCCCCAGCCCCTAGCGACAAAGCCGCTCTGAAAATTATGAATGGAGTGTAATGGAGGCTCAAGATAGGCCAGCATGATCATAGGTTTATGCAAAACAACTCTTTCCCTTTGAGTACAGTTTCTTTGGGGCCAATAAAGGCTGAGACACTGAACGCCTGTGACTATATCAAGAGAAACTTTCAAGTGGAAAGCCTCTAGCCCCTGCTCAGCATGGCCACTCCTTGCATGTAGTGACAAAGGTTTCCTTCCTGGGCCAAGTGTGTCTTGTGCCTGCTTCTTCCCTAGGATAAACCATCTCCCGGGAGCTCCTGAAAATTTCAATACAAATACACTTCTGCCAGGCCTGCCTAACCTGTTTCCCAGCCATGCCTGGGCATGTGTGGATGCCAGCGTTGACCCAGCTTCCTCTTTAGTAAAGACCCTCCCTCCCCGCAACTACATAGGCAGCACACAGAGCCCTGTTGAAGGCATTCCTAACCAGAGCCAGGCACACACACACACACACACACACACACACACACACACACACACACGTCTCCTCATGCAGAGCCACAGCCACCCACTTCTCCATTCACATACAGGCCATCACACAGAGCTCCAAAGACGAGCATGCGTGTGCATGTTTCCAGACACACCATGCGCGTTCCCACGCACAAGCACATGCCCAGAACAACTGTCTGACAGACTCGTAATTAGGTGGAGTCCTTTGCCAAGGAACTCGATTTCATTGTTCAATGCTGAGCTTTGGGCTGAACTCCCCCAAAGCTAAATCCGCACACAGGACCTTCTAAGCGGGGAGGATTCTAATCTCTTTCGGCTACCCTGGAGGAGTATATATGGAAACTTGGCCCGCTTCCCACTATCATAACCGTCCCCTTCCCTGGCTAATATGTTCACTCTCTGCTTTCTGGTTGAAGTTTCAGTCAGGAATTTGTGGTTAAACCTCAAGGCTCTCAAAGCTGAGGCAGACAGATGCATCCTGGCCTCGATGATAAATGAAATAAGAAAGTACAAGACAAGGGACAACATATAATGAGCTTGCTAAAAGCCAGAAAGCACGGCTCCTTGGGTTCTGGGGGGAGAACTGTTGAAAGCAGCGCCACTTAAATTAGGCCTTGACGGACATGGAATGTGGCTATGCCAGGCCTGAGGTAGTAAATTCCAGAAAGGAGGGAGGTTCACAGAAGTCCGGAGGTGGGACAGAGGGATGAATACAGACTCTGTAATATTTCATATTTCAGATATTTGCAGCAAGGGGACTGATGGCATGGTAGGTTTGTGGAAGGTCATTCAGCCCTGCTAAGACGATCCATCTTTCCCCTTAGAAAACTGAGGAGGCGAACTAGGCATTGCTGGACTTCTGGGTAAGGTTGTAAACTAGAAGCTGCCTCTGAGTGAGACAGTGAGGAGTTGAGAAGCAAAGGAAGAATTTTCCATAGAAAGCCCCCAAGGAAGTAGGCAGATATGGAACAAGAGGACTGGCATGCTGAGAACTGCTTCGTGCAAAGTGAACTAATGAGGCAATGGCAGGGAGGAGGCCTGTTAGCGGGGTGCACGAGCCCTGGCAGCATGCAGTGACAGCGTGGGTGGGGTACATGCAGTCAGAAAGAGAGAGATGATAGTCCAAGGGTATATAAGTGGCAGGTGGCAGCAACAGAGAAGACGGAGCACATGAGGGGGGGGGAGACCAAGGTCTAGGGAAGCGCTTGGAGGCATTTGTACAAGACAGACAGCTGAGGTGCCATTGGCACTTTCCCATGATGCCTGTGACTGCGGAGTAGAAAAGGTTGGGAGGGGAAGAAGAGAGGCAGGCCAAGAAGATGTCGCAATCATTATGCAAGACATGCTGGAGGCCTGGCCTAGGTGGTGCCTGTGGAAATTAGTGCAAGAGCTGTCTGTCGTACAGTGTATTTTGATGGCATTTGATGACAAACACATTATGAAAGGTAGGGTCACGCCAGTCAATCTCACTGAAGACTAGTGTTTGCTTTTCTATCAGGTTCAGCGGGATGGGGGTGGGGCATCATAGTCCCTCGGGGAACAAGGATACTTGTTCCTTACTCATAGCAAGAATAAAGACTTCTGGGAGCTCATCAAATCCAGCTGGACCAAGACTGAATGAGCATATGACCTAACTGGACTCTATGAATGTGACTGCCAGTGGGGACTGACTGAGAAGCCAATGATAATGGCACTGGGACCTAGCTCTTCTGCATGTATTGGCT
>JAQHUG010000341.1:731071-771622 GCA_028555095.1 Dicrostonyx torquatus | reverse complement strand
TCCTGCACCATCTTAAGAAAGCAGGGGGAGGGCGGTGGGGTAGTGGGGGAGCGGGAGGGCCGGGAACAAGGGGAGTAAATGTAAATTTTGCTTTTAACAATAATAAAAAAAAAAGAATAAGGACTTCATGAGGAGCCTGAAACATTGCTGTCAGCCCAGAGGACATTCATGGAGCTATTGTTTCTCCTAGTCACTTCCGTTGCTTCCGTCACTGCCTCCCCAGCACAGTGAAAACTGCTGCCTGCTGAAGGAGCCTTGGGTTCTGAAGATATGAGGATGAGCCTCTATGCATATTTTCATTTGTTTTCTATACCAAAAGCCCTTTCGAAGCCTAGGAGAAATCAGTTGTTCTCCTCAATGGAAAAATGAAGTCTCAGCCAGGTCAACAAACGGCCTGCTCATCTGATTCAGTCTGGGTCACATCGGGAACATGCTCTATCAACTCGATTAGTGTTGGACAACTCAGGGGCACAATGTAACCATGTGGTGAGTGTTCACTCTTTTAACACGGCTTGAACGAGATATGATTCAGACCATGCAGCCTTCCCATTTAAACCGTCTAATTTCAGGATGAATACACTCACAGATCGGGGCCGCCATCACCACAGTCCACGTCAGGACAGTTCATCTCCCCCAAAAGGAACAGTAATCAGTTCTCACTGTACTGTCAACACCCCACTCCCGCCCAACTCTCGGCACTTGTTCACTAGTTAAATTCCCGACTCCAAGAAATGAACAAGAAACCGGAAGCGCTTGACATGCGGTTCTGGGGAAAGGTTTGACTAGAACTTTCAAGGCCTGGAGCTCCTTTTATGATCTCCGCAACCGGAAATCAAGACGACAAATACCAGGTTAGACTGTCAGTGTCCTCCCAAAGGATTGCTTCCAAACGCTGACGGTCATATTTCCTTCACCGGAATCTGGACAGACTGCCTGTTAAAGAGTTCCTTCTGCACCAGGCAAAAGCCTGAAGAGAGGAAGTTGGGAGGCAGAGGGAACCAGGTGGAGATGCAACTTGGGTTTTGGCAAAATGTGTAGGGAGGGGAAATTGGCAGGAAGGAATGTTTGCTTCTCTCTGCCCCCTTGTGCCCTCAGGCAGTTCCTCCACTTTCCTGCATTGCTGGAGAGTGAGATCTGTTCTGCCTCTGCTGGTAAGGGCCAGTGGGGGTGGAGACTGCGGGGTGGGGGTGGAGGGTGATGAGGGAGGTCAAAAAGACACATCCTGGATTTCGTCATCCCACCCCAGGAGAATACTCCCTGTTTGGCAGGACTTGGGGCCTGGAGGTTTACAGCTGAGGATTCTCAGAGTGTTGCCAGGAGTATGTTCACGGCAAAAACACATTGAATCCATTGCTAATTATGAATTCTCCATCCACTTCATATTGCTTCCAGGCATTTTCTCTGGCGACTGGTCTTCTAAATGCATTTTAAAAGAACTGCCACACCTTTGCAATTTTAGCCATTTCAATTTTCAGCACGTGGTGTATAGTTTTGCTGTGCACAAAATGAATTTGTGTGCGCACGTTACAATTTTGACCTTGAAACACGTTGCAGAGACGAGGAAACAATGGCGGTTAGGTGATTCGTGTAGACACGCACCACTGCTTGGCAGCAGAGAAAGCACTAGAACTGGGGTCTTCCGAAGACATGCACTTGCTGAGATTAATCTCCACTATACTCTGAAAAGCATCTATTTTTGTGATTAGGTTTATTTTCAAATGTCTCCATCTGCAACTATTAACAAGGGTGAAGGGTAAAACATATTACTAAGATTCAGAAACCTGTTGTGTTAAAAAATTAATTTGCAGTGGAGCTAATTTTAACAGTTGTTCACAAAACCTATTTTTTTAAAAAAAAAATCAACAACAACACTGGATTTGTTGTAGAGAAGTTCGTACATGCTCACAATGCATTCTGTTACATTAACCTCCAACTCGCTACTTCTTCCCTTAATGTGCCCCCTTCCATATTTGTGTCCAATTAAAACAATTAGCTAGGGAGTCCAATTACAGCTGTTCATACGCACATGGATGTAGGGTCATTCAGTGGAGCATGCTCAACCTATGACGGGCCAGGACCACAAAGAAAACTGGTTCTTTCTCCTCAAGCAGCCATCAACTGCCACTGGCTCCTCAGCTGACTGAGGGGCCTCGGTATTCCCTCCCACCTTCATTCTGAACTTTTTAACTGGCTTCATCTTCTGCAGGCCTTTTGCAGGTAACGAAAGCTCCTGGGAGTTTATGGGTACAATGAGCATGCCACGTCCAGAAGACAGCGTCTCTCAGCCCTTCTCTGCATCCTCTGGCTCTCACAGATTTTCCAAGCCCTCTTCTGAGATGTTCTTTAAGCACCAAGCACCCAGCATCATTTTCTCTCAATATCTTAAGCAGTTTTGAGTCACTTTACCAATTGTCATTGCGAAAAAAAGCAAAAAACAAAAAGCCTCTTTGGCCAGAGTTGAGAAGAGCACAAATTTATGGGTATGAATATGAATATTTAGAAGACAGTTCGACAACAAAACCCCTTAGTAAAGCAAGAGTGGATTCAGCCCTGGAGCCTATGATCTCTCCAGCCATGGAATTTTGATGAGGTTTACAGTAACAGGTATACATCCCTTCCTTGGAACAGTCCTTAAATCTAACCAGAAAGCAGCTGGCTACCCTCAAAATAGTCATGATCCTATTACACCCGTGGACACATGTTGACTGGCAGGTCAGTATTGTAGCATGGCCCAGTGCTTGGTAAGAACACCGAAGTTTTTCTCCCCAGCAGCCTGCAGAGTACCTTCTAGCACTATAAAAGCTAGCCAGCAGGGAGGAAATTTCCCCATCACTTCTAGGTTGATGTCTTCATGTTTTGCACCCCATATAATATGTGAGTGTCTTACCATCTAGCTATGGTGGGCAACCAAGAGAGCTTTCATTGTTTAGGGGCATTGAGGGGCCCCCTGGCCAATAACTTTTAGGGATCTATCCCATGTCTGAGATTTTTTTTAAATTACTCCTTGTGTTCTGGAAACACAAACCTACCCACCACCACAGGGCACTTCTGTACAAACTCAATTTTTAACTAACGCTCTTTTTAATTATCTTACAAAATAATAGGTCTCCATTGGGATTTTTCATAAATCCTTAGTTTTGGTTAATCCAGAGCCTCCTTGCCCCATCTCTCTGGACCAGTCCCCACTTAAATCCTTAATCCCCAGTATTCCCCCCACACACATCCTTTCCATATAATGTGTTCTACTAAATCCTCCCCCATAAGGGCCCTTCCCTTCCCCCTCACATAGACTCTGGCTTCCCGATTTCTACACACATCTAAGTTCAACATACAACATGTAAAATGTGAAGCTAGGTAGAATCCACACATGAAAAAGAGCATATGATGTTTATCTTTCTGGGCCTGGTTATCTCAGTATACTGTTTTTCAGTCCCATCCATCTTTCTGAAAATTTTACAATTGTACTTTTCTTTACAATGGAGGAAATTTTATTGTGCATATGTATTGCATTTTCATTACCGATTCATCAGTTGGTAGATATCTATGGGGATTCCATTTCCTAGCTATTGTGAACATGGATACACAAGTAACTCTGGAGTTAAGATGCCGACTCCTTTGTAAATGTGCCCAGGAATATCTGGGTCATATGATAGTGCCTATACCAATTTACAGTCCCAAGCATAGTGGATAAAAGTTCCTCTTTTCCGACATCCTTGGCAGCGTTGCTGTCTATATTCTTGATAATAGTTATTCTGATTGAGATGAGGTAGAATATCTAAGTAGTTTTAATTTGGATTTTCCTGATGACTAGTGATGTTGAATACTTTTAAAAGTGCTTATTAAATATTTGCATTTCTGCTTTTCAGAATTCCCTGTCAGTTGCAAAGCCTGTTTTTGATTGAGTTCTTTTCTTGCTATTTGGGTTTCTTAAGTTCACTGTATAGTCTAGGTACTAATCCTCAATTGGACATATAGCAGAAGAGATTTTTTCTCCCATTCTTCAGGCTACCTCTTCACATAAAGGATAGTTTCCTGTGCTGTCTGCGGCTTTTTTTTAACCTCATGAGGTTGTGTTTGTCAATTGTTTGCCTTATTTCTTGACCAGGTGGATTTCAATGCAGCAAGTCTTTATCTATGCCTGTATCTTGAAATGCATTCTATAGTTTTTAATCCAGCACCTTCAGTTTCGTGTCTTATGGTGAGGTCCTTAACCCATCTGAGATGCGTTTTATGCAGGAAGAGTAATAAGGATCTAGTTTTGTTCTTCTGCATGCAGATTATTTCCACGACACCATTTGATGAAGATGCTGTCTTTTCTCCAATTTTTTTGGGGGGGTCATCTTTGTTACAAATCAGATGGCTGTGAATGTGTGGTTATGTAATTGGGGTCTTTATTCTATTTCATTGATGTATGTGTCTGCTTTTAGGACAGAGTACCATACTATTATTATTATTATTATTATTATTATTGTACCATGACTTGAAATCAGGGATAGTGATATCTACAGCAACACCTTTTATTGTTCAGGATTTTTGGCTCATCTATTTTTTTTGGTTTTTTAATTTATTTTGGTTTTTTCAAGAAAGGGTTTTTCTGCAGCTTTGGAGTCAGTCCTGGAACTAGCTCTTGTAGACCAGACTGGTCTCGAACTCACAGAGATCTGCCTGCCTCTGCCTCCTGAGTGCTGGAATTAAAGGCGTGCACCTCCACCGCCTGGCTATTTTTTTATTTTTGCTTTGTGTGTATTTAGCTATAAAATTTTAATATTTTCAAATCATGTGAAGAATTGCTTTGAAAATTTGATGGGGATTGTATTGAATTAGTGGGTTGGTTTTGGTAGGCTGGCCTTTTTTTTTTTTTTTTTACAATGCTAATCCTACTGGTCCATCAGCACGAGAGGTCTTCCCAGTTCCTATCACCCTCTTAAATGTCTTTCTTCAGAGCTTTAACCTTTCTCTCATACACACCTTTCGCTTCCTCGGTTAAAGTTTTTCCGAGACATTTTGATTTTTTTTTTTTTAGGCTATTGTGAATGGGATTGTTTCCCTGCTTGATTTCTTGCTGTATTTGTTGTTAATGTTTGCACTTTAATAGCAATGGCTTTAGTCTCTTTCTATCATGGAGAGTTTATCCCTTCAGCTCTGGCAGATCACTTTGCTGGGTAGAGTAGTCTGGGTCAGTGGTTCTTTATCTTTCAGCACTTCATCCCAAATCCTTCTGGCTTTAAAATTTTTAGTTGACTAATCTGGCATAATTTTGATGTGTGTGCCTTTATATGTGCTTGGTACTTCCTTCTGCTGCTTTCAAAAACACATTCTTTATTCTGTGTATTTATCTTTTGATTACAATGTGATGGTGGGGATTCTTTTCTGGTCTTGTCTATTTGGTGTCCTAAATATCCTGTTTCTGGATTGTCTTCTGTTTCCTTAGGGCTGGGAAATTTTGATATTATTCCTTCAAAAATGATCTCTATGCCCTTAGAATGAGATCCTCCTACTTTGATTTCTGTAATGTGTAGATTTGGTCTTTACAGAGTGTCATGTATATCTTAGAATTACCTTAGTAGTTTATTATCTTCGTTCTTGCTTATTGTATTAACAAGTCTTGTTCTATGTATTATCTTGTTGAATTGTTCCTGTTCATCCACCTTGTCTTCAAGCTCAGATATTCTGTTTTCTGTCTGACTAATTTCATTGCTAAGACTTTTTACTGAGACTTTTATTTGACTTACAATGTTATTTATTTCAGTGGTTTTCCTTCAGTATTTCTCTCCTGTTGTTAGACTCCTCTTTCATGTCATCCACCACCTTCTTTATTTCATCCAGTTATTTGTATCTTTGAGCATACTTATAGCCATACTTTTGAGTTGTCTGTATGGGATTTCATTGAATTCACTCTCATTAGATGACATTACTTAGATTTAATAAGTTTTTAGGAGTTACATTGTCTTGACTTTTTATGGTGGTTCTTATGTCACCACGTTGGGATTTATACACCTGGTTTTTTTTTCAGTTTGGGGGCTATTTTTGTCGGCTATATTCTTTCAGTTGTAGTATTTGCAATGTCCAAATAGGATTTGGATGTAGTGTATTTGAGCCTATTTGTCCAAATAGGATTTGGATGTAGTGTATTTGAGCCTATGAAGTCATTCTCATCAAGATGCAAGAGGTAACATGAAGTATACTAAGATTTTAGTTAATAAGATTAGGAGTGAGAGGGAAGTATAGGTGATAAGAATAAGAAATAAAGATTTAAAAAGGAAAAAAAGGAGGTGGGTAAAGTAGCTGGGAAAGGAAAGTTGGTGTACTAGTAGTACTCAGAGATTTTAGAGACTGTTAAATCTACGCAAGATGACAACTGAGAAGTGAAAGAGGAAGGGCTAGAAATAAGAGAAAGAAGGAAAGAAATAAAATATGACTTGTGGGTGAAATGCATAGTGGAGAATTCCTTATAGTATAACATTTGGACGAACTGATTGAGCACTATACGAACACAAGGAAACCCATCATGAAACACATATCCAATAATGTAAATTAAATAATTGAAAATCAGAAATATAAAGATGGAGCTGCAAGAGATTAATGGCTTTTGAGAAAGGGCTTCAGAGACAAGCCCGTTCAGATGAGATCTAATCCCAAGAGGTCAACCCTATACATGTATTTATATGGGCAACACTAGCTGAACTCGGAACATTGTATTTATTAATTCAGATGTGTATATATTATGTATTAATACCATTTAAAGAATAAGAGGCAATGAATTTGAGAAGGAGTACAGAGGACATGGTAGCATTTGGAGTGAGGAGTGAATAATATATATACAGTACTCATATTAAATTCTTAAAAATTGAATTATATATGTGTATACATAAACATACATATGCACACACATATAGCACAAATTCTAATTGGTCTTAATAACAAAAACTCAGAGTCAGATATTAGGGGGTGAAAGCTGAAGGATCAGAGGAGCAGAGTAGCCAGCCACTAGTGCTTACCTATACCAATGCTCAGACCAAAGGGGCGATCTTATCTCTACAGATCCTCAGAGTGCTACTGTCTCTTGGCACTACCCAATTGTTAAAGGCAAACTGCTAGTCATTCTAGATTCTTCTTTCTCTTTCCTAGCCTGTCAAATTTGACTCCATCAGATATCCTACAGCCATCAGATTCTGTCCATCTCCCTTGCTATTGGTCTAGTCCACGCTGTGAAAGGGGTGGGGAACGTCACCATAATGACATGACATTTAAGCTGACCTTTGAAAAGGTAAAGTATTGTGATATTATCTATGTCACCCTGGGGAGAGCAATGGTGGCTTTGGGCTCTAGAAGTATCAATGTGTCTTTTCCCTTCCCTTTCTGAGCAACTGCATGTCTGAGTCATTAGTAGTCAGGAACAGAGTCTATGGAAGATAACCTAGAGAGTGGGCTCTCATCGGAGAGCCCTAGCATAACAGAGACTCAGACAACAAGTGGGTACAGGGGATCAGAGTCTGAGGAGGGTTAGCGGGGAGTGGCCCTGTGTGAGGCTACAGAGCCTGAGGAAGGTAGCGATCTTGTTCACACTTGAGTGAGGCAAATGTCCATGAAGAGCAGCCTATTTTTGGTTATGAAATGGAAGTCCAAGCAGGATGAAGAAGGTCACAGAATACTTATTACAACAAAGAACAAAAGGGTAACGTTGGAGTGGGGAGGACTGGCAGATACACCTTCCGGAGCAGGTAAGCAGCAGCATCCTTGGTAGAACACACGGAAGTCACATGTTCCCTGTCCGAATGCGGCAAAGAAGCTAGAGCCCCACTGCTCTAGTGACTGCTAGAAATGTCTATTACCTGCACTGGATGAAGAAGTGCCTCAAGAGCCAGGAGAAGAGTCAGAGATAGCCCCTGTTCCAGGATGGGGAGAATGAGAGGAGGGACTGGGAGATGAGGACTTGGGGGAGGCTGCTGCCGCAATGTAAAATAAATAGATGAATTGAAAAGGTGACTCAAAATAGGAGGAATTCTATGTAATGACTAACTGCGTGAACTCTTCTAATATAACTGACACCCACAACAAACTAGCCTTCTCATATTGTTACTATCTAGAAACTCATACAAACACAGAAGAAAGGAAACCTTAAGGAAAGCAATTGACCTGGGTGGTGGTTGCACATGCCTTCAATCTCAGCACTCTGGAGGCAGAGGCAAGCAGACCAAACAGCAACAACAAGAAAAACACACTTATACACTTTTGGAGGATTTTATTCCACAAATAAGACTGATAAAAACCTGATTCCTTCCGGAACCCTGTAGTCTTCCTTCATTGCTTGTTATCCTTCATAATGAATTAAATATCTGTTGTTTCAGCTGTGCAGTGGTGGTGCACGCCTTTAACCCAGCACTCAAGAGGCAGAGGCAGGCGGATCTCTGTGAGTTCAAGGCCAGCCTGGTCTACAAGAGCTAGTTCCAGGACTGGCTCCAAAGCCACGGAGAAACCTTGTCTTGAAAGAACTAAAAAAAAAAAAAAAAAATCTGAAAAAAAAAAAAAAGAAAATAAATGCAATAATTACACGCCATGCATTTATCAAAACCCATCCTTTGTCAATACAGCTCATCCAAATTGAGCTGTCCAAAGTGTTCTTCATACAGCAATCTCGTGACTGCTGAAGAATTATACGCTGGCGTGTCAAAAACCGGATGTTTCATTTCATTTAAATAAATGTGTTATATATGCATAATAAAAAAAAATCTGTTGTTTCTATATAATGTCTGTAGACTGAACCAGGCAGTACTATTATTGTCTTTTTTTTGCCTGTTTTGTGCATTGGTGAATACTTAGCATTTAATAGAGTGCCTGGCATATAGTTTTCAGTTAAAAAATATTGGTTAATTGCATAAACGGAAGAGGGAGGAGGAAAGAGAGGAGATAGGAAAAGGAGGAGGGAAGTGAGGAGAAGAAAGGGAGAGAGAGAGAGAGTGGGCTACATGTACGGAGCAGAGACCGAGAGCTCTGCCAGCAGCCAATAGTGATGAGAACTGTCCTGTCCACCCACCTGCTTTAGAGTCTGGCCCTGAGACAGGACCCGGATCCTCAGCAGAATCCTTTTCAGTGCTGGCACCCAAAGCAGGAGAAACTGGAGAACTGCCAGCAGGGAAAGCCAGCCTGAGAACTTGGCAGCCCTGTAGCATCTCTCAGAACTAGCATGCAACCGGACAAGACCGTGACCACAGAAGTTGCCTTTGCTCTGCAGCTCTTGGCAGTGAGTGAGATGTTGGCGCATCCCCCGGGTATGAACTGTCATCAAGGAGCATCTCTCTTGTCTGACCTTCAAAGAGGAGGTCATGACTGGGCCTTTGGAATTGTTGAGGAGAGAGGCTTTTAGAGAGAAGGTATAGGGGGAAGTACTCCAGGTAGCAAGAGAAGGTTATGCAAATAACACCCCCATAGTCAACACTAAAACCATCTAAGTTGTAGCATGGAGGGCCTGCTTGTTTGGGGGGTTACTGTCCCGCCCAGTACCCCACAGCCAGCAAGCCCCAAAGAAAATCACACAGAGGTCTCCATAAGTTTATAAAGTGATTGGACCATTAGCTCAGGCTTCTTACTAGCTCTTGTAACTTATATTAACCCATTGTTCTTATCTATGTTAGCCACATGGCTTGGTACCTTTTCTCAGCTGGGACAGGGACACATGCTGCTTCTTCAGTGGACTGGGCAGGAATGGTGAGGGAGCTTCCTGCTTCCCAGAATTCTCCTGTTCTCACCTCTACTTCCTGTCTGGTTTTCCTGCCTATACTTCCTGCCTGGCCAATCAGCATTTATTTAAAACATGATTGACAGAATACAGAATTGTCCCCCACCAGAAGTACTCTGATACTGTAGTGGGTAGAATATCCTGGAAGACAGAAGTTGAAAAGTCAAGACTCCCTGTTCATTAGGGAATGTGGATTTTTCCATGAGGCAATAAAGAGCCATTGCAACAGCCACTTTCCTGTGGTGATATTTTCCCTCTGGGTGCCACTGGGGAATAGTATAGGATGGGAAGTAGACCACATGGAATGATTTTTAAAGTTCATAGTACAACAAAGGCTCTATCTAGGGTAGTGATTATCAAGAGACAAGGCCAGGTAAGAGGCAGAGCTGTGGGCTGGATGTGAAGGGTAAATAGCGCAGGCACTTCTGGCAGATGGTGCTTTCATTGAGCTGGGCATGAACGATATTCGTTTGGACAGGTTACATTTGAGAAGCCCACATGCATCACCCTGGTAAAACTTCCAGTCAGTAATCAGCTACTGGCTGTGGAGTTCAGGAAAGAGTCAAAGTTGTAGACAGACTTGGAAATCATTAGCCTGTAGTGGAATCCATGAGAACGAATGGGATCACCCACCTCTTGCGGAAATCTCCAGTGTTTAAAGGATGGTCATAGGGTACTGGAGAAAGTAGCTCAGATGCTTTCCAAAATCAAGGAAGGGCAGAATTTTTATTGCCTAGCGCCATGAAGGGCTTAAAACTTAGGAGACTACATGCATTACGGAGGCAATCGAGAGCCTTTTCTGCAGCAGTGGGTATTGATCCCACAGCATCCCGCACGCTGGGCAAGTGTTCTAGCACTGAGCAGAACCCTCAGCTCTCACTGAGTGCCTTTCTGAGGATTCCCCAGGGACATGGCAAAGCAAAATATGACACCACTGAGATTCCAAAGGAGGTTTCAGCAATCTAAATCTATTTTTCCAGAACTATGTATTTCAAAACTTTCAGACTTTGATGAGCAAATGTTTTCTCGTTTCAAAATCTAGGTCTCTCTGTGGAGGTGTCACTGGTAAACTGGCTCTGCTTCAGAATGAAGGTCTAGATTGCCCATGTGAAGTCATTATTCCATTTGCTGTATTGTGTCCACTCCCCCAGAGAGATATATTGAAAGCCTAGCCCCCAAGTCTTTCAGAATATGATTTTATTTGGAAATGCATAGACGGAACCAAGTCAGAATGGAATCCTAATAGAGTGGTCTCATAAAGCCAAAGTGATGGTATCCTTGTAAGAAGCAGAGAGAGACACAGAGAAAGGGGAGTACAGTGTGCAAGCCAAGACTAGAACGATGCAGGGTCTTCAAGCCAAGGAAGACCAAACACAGCAGTAGCCAGGTAGAGGCTAGGAAGGAAGTAATCCACTCAGTCTGTAAATGTGTGCTGTTTTCAGCCACCCATGTTGTGATACAATTCTTCTGTACCCACAGGTACCACACTCCCAATTTTAATCTACCATACATTGAACATCTCACAAAGTAATTGTATCTGTACCGAGTGGGGATGGACATTTTCTATTAAAGCCATTGCCTAAACGGTGCAGCATAAAGTTATTTAAAATGCATTTCCATTGTTTGTGAATTAGAAATCACCTAGAGGTGATGTATCTGGTGGTTTGAATGAGAAATGTTCCCCATAGGCTTGTGTGGTTGATCAAATGGTCTCCAGCTGGTGGTGCCGTTTGGTGCTGTTGGGAAACCTTCAGATGTGGCCTTATTGGAGGAAGTATGTCACTAGATGCTGTGGGACAACAGTCTTGTACCCTGTCACTTATATTGTATTGTTTTATTAAAACGCTGATTGGCCAGTTGCCAGGCAGGGAGTATAAGCAGGGTGACCAGGCAGGAAGTAGAGGCGGGAGATGAGAACAGGAGAAATCTGGGAAGAGTAAAGGCTCAGTCTGCAGTCATCACCCAGATGAAGAGGAAGCAAGATAAAAATGCCTTGCTGATAAAATGTACCAAGCCATGTGGCTAACACAGACAAAAATTATGGGCTAATTTGAGATGTAAGAAAGAGTTAATGAGAAGCCTGAGCTCATAGGCCAACCAGTTTATAATTAATGTAGGCCTCTGTGTGTTTCTTTGGGACTGAACGGCTGCGGACCAGGTGGGACAGAAACTACTGCCAACAACTAGAGTTTAAAGCTCTGCCCTACTCTAAGTTAACCCTTTTTGCTTTGTTCTTGTGGTTGACACATGATTTCTCAGCTTCCTGCACTACCTGCCATGCATTCTTGCTACCATGCTTCCCTTCTGTGATGGGCTATTATCCCTTTGAAACCCAGAGCCAAACTAAGCACTTCTTCTGTAAGTTGCCTTGGCTATGCGGCTTTATCATTGCAGCAGAAAACACATACAGATGATCTGAGGTATATGGATATGCACAGGTTATACATGAAAACTAGGCTATTTGACACAAGGAACTCGGGATTCATAGATATGATTGAGTACCCGAGGAGGATGCTGGAACAAAGGCTCTAAGAGCACCTCTATACTACAATCATTTTTTATAGTCCATGCTAGAAATTTCCACAGTTATCAAGTACAAAACAGTGGCATTTCTCTAAGTCCCACCAGTAGAAGAGAATGTCGCAAAGATGGCTACTCTGAAGATCTCTCTCAGACACAAACATTTGGCCACTGGGTAGAAGTGACGAAAGTGTTGGTGATGCTCTGAAGAGGGATCATTGCTCTTTGAGTGATTTAAACTACTTGAGACTGTAGTTCTTAAAACTTGAACTGGGAATCAAAATTGATATCTTTGATATTTTTCCAGCAAATCAAAACTAGATTGGCAGCCTAGGTAGAACTCTTCCAGAGACAATAAATAGCACCAACCACAAAATAATTAGAGGGGAAATGAAATGGGAGATGGTGGCAACTTTTTTCTTCTATTTCATTCTTGTGAATAGATTTTATTTTTATAGCAGCTTAAGATTTGGAGAAAATCTGAATGCAGAGAGCCTATAAAATCGCAGAATTGTTCTGCTAGTCTCTTGTTGCTCACATTTTCCTATGTATGTGTGTGTGTGCTATATGCACAAATATGTGTGTAAATGTGTGCACACATCGATGCCTTACTCCATTGGATAGATTCTCTCAATGAACCTGAAACTAAACTGGAAGCCAGAAATTCTCAACCATTACCCCACCCCACCCCACACACAAAACATAGTGCACTTATAATCCTAGCACTATGTTGTGCACTAGAAATTTGAACTCAGGTCTTCACTCTAGAAGCTGAGTCATCCCTTCAGCCTGATTGTCCTATTATTAACATGATGCATTAGTATGGCACATGCTTTACAATTGATGAATCAATATTGATACATTATTACTAACCAGTCCTTAGTTGGCATTAGTGTTTACTTAGGCAGATCTATGAGGTTTCACGTATACACAGTGCCATGTATCCCCCACTGCAGTATCATTAAGAATAGATTTATTGCATGGAAAAGTCCTTGTGCTTTACTCAGTCATCTTCCCTCCCCTCTATCGGGATCCCTGATAACCACTTATTATTTATTGCCTCTGTATTTTTTTTCCTTTTCTAAAGTACCACAAAGTTGGCTTAGCTTGTGGCTATTTTGGATTCCCAATATTCATGCAAGGTATCCACGTCTTCGTGTGGAATTATATTCTTCTGCTTCTCATGTGTTCCAGTGCGCCAAGGTTTATTACTATCTATTGAAGGACAATTTGATTGCTTCTGAATTTTGGAATAAAGAGTCTGCAAACATTTGTTTGTGTGTTTTTATGTAAGCATAAAAGGTTTTAACTCACTGGAGTAAACAACAAACAGCATAATAGCTGGATTGTGTGGTAAGAGCCCGTTCAGCTGTGTGGAAACTGCTGTTCTCTAGAAACTAGTATTTTGCGTTTCTGCCAGATTTGAATGTTGATCCACACTCTTTTCAGCACGTGGGGTTAACAGTAGTTTGGATTTTAGATGTTCTGATAGGAGCATAGTCATATCTTGCTTAGAAAATAAGCTTTTCAAGAATAAAGAGTTTAAAGCTAGAAATTGGCATCTCCAATATTCTAAAGACTTCCACATGGTACGATTTTCCTTCATAAATGTGTAAAACTTTCAGAATGTTACAAATAAGGATTGCTTCAAAATAAAGTTTCAGATTGAGAAGAAATGTGAAAGTCAGTGCCCCATTTTCTGGGGTCAAGTGATTACCTAAGACAGGTCTCTGCAATATCTAAACCATGTTTCATTGCTATTCACCTTCTACACAATCTTCTACAACTTCAAGATGGGATTTTCCCATTTCTCTTCCCTTGTTTTTGTCCATGATTTAAAACCTGCGTGTTTGCTGGGCATGTCGGCTCACACACATGATGGTAGCACTTTAGAAGGCTGAGGCAGAAGGATCATTATGAGTTTGAGGACAACATGGGATACACAGTATGTTCCAGGGCCAGCTGGAGCTAAAGAGTGAGACCCTATGTATTAGCTGGGGTTTCTATTGCTGTGAAGAGATACCATGATTACAGCAACTCTTTTTTTTAAATAATTATTTATTATGTATGCAATATTCTGTCTGTATGTCTGTATTTCTTTATTATGTATACAATATTCCATCTGTGTGTATCCCTGCAGGCCAGAAGAGGGCACCAGACCTCATTACAAATGGTTGTGAGCCACCATGTGGTTGCCGGGAATTGAACTCAGGACCTTTGGAAGAGCAGGTAATGCTCTTAACCGCTGAGCCATCTCTCCAGCCCCAGATCACAGCAACTCTTAAAAGAAAAAAATTTGATTGAGGGAGTTTGTTTACAGTTTTAGAAGTTCAGTCCATCATCATCATGGTGGAGGCAGACATGGTGCTGGAGTAGTTGCTGAAAGGCCTACATCTTGTAAGCAACAGGAAGTTGACTGAGATGCTGGGCAGTATACTGAGCATAAGAAACCTCAAAGCCTACCCCAGCAATAAAATAGCACACTTCCTCCAACAAGGCCACACCCACTCCAACAAAGCCACACCTCCTAATAGTGCCGCTCCCTATGAGATTATGGGGGCCAATGACATTTAAACTACCATACCCTATCTAAGAAAAAGAAAAGTTAGTGAACATGGTTCTACTTTCTGGTTTCCAAGGCTTAGTAGGCACCTAAAATTTTGTATCTTTTCTGTAATAGACATTGTTCACTATTGGTGTGCTCAGAGAGGGTATTGTGTCTTCTCAAAGACTGATCATCTGTCCATTAGACTCATACTTTGAATCTTCGGAAACAGTTGCTGTATCGTCAAATGGGATTAGAGGGAGCTTTACCAAGTCCTGTTATCTAATTTCCTGTTGGGTCTAAGGATGGCTGATCTCTTGGTTAAAGGTAGTCAAGGGCCGCAGGCTTCCTGGGGGACCAGAGAATGAAGCTGGGGCTGGCGTGGTTGCTGGGGCAGAATGTTGGGGGACTGCCTGAATAAAGGGCTGTGACCCAGGGGGAAAAAAAGGTAGTCAAGGGCAGAAGTGGTTGGGTTTTCCTGTGTGGTCATAGATTTTTGTCCTTAATATAGTCTCATATTAGTTCCTTTTCCCCTTGCTGTGCTCAAATATTTAAGGAAAGCAACTCCAGGAAGCAAGGGTTGACTTTGATTCAGATCATCATGGTGGAGAAGGCATGATGATGTAAGTGTTGAACATCCAGTCAGGAAAGAGAGATTAATGCTTACACTCAACTTGTTTTCTCCTTTTTATTCCCTCTGGGACCCCAGCCCATATGTTAGGAGCATCTTCCTACCTCAGTTAATCCTTTCTGAAAACATCCTTATACATTCATAGTGGTGTATTTCCATGGAGAGTCTAAATCCACTCAAGTTGATAATAAAGATGAACCACCCTGTGCTCCTTCTGGTTTTGTCATCTCCTGCTTTTCAGAATGTGAGTGACTCAGAAGCCACGCCATGTGCACACCACGTACTCAAAGGATGCCCTACAAAAACCACCTCAACTTCTTTGTCATCCACCCATACCCTTTCCTTGTGGTCTGGAATGTTCTCCTTTGCCTTTGCCTTGACTGCCTTTTCCTTACACTTCCCACAGCACCCTACTCGGTGCTGACTCAACCCTACTTACCAGTTTTCCTGTTGTCCTCAAGGATCCTTCTTCGTTTCATCCTCTTTAAAGCCATTGGCATTGATCTTCCTTCCCTCTATGCTTGAAAGTCACCCGTTCAGACCGCCATGCCCATTTTCCTTCCATCTTTATACGTTCTCCCCTGCAACCGCATTCCTTTAAAGCGGTAGTTCTCAACCTGTGCATCGCGACTACTTTTGGGGGGGGTGTCAAATGATCCTTTCAGAGGAATTACCTAAAACCGTCAGAAAACACAGATATTTACATTACAATTCACAGCAGTAGCGAAGTTACAGCATTAGGAAGGCTGAGAACCACCGCTTTGAATGCTTCTGCTGCTGCTTCAGTAATGACACTTTCAAATATGTATGAGTGGTATAGTGTTTTGCCCTGGGCTTCTCGTTCTCCAGTGTGTCTTTTTTTGGGGGGGGGGTTTCGAGACAGGGTTTCTCTGCAGCTTTTGGAACCAATCCTGGAACTAGCTCTTGTAGACTAGGCTGGTCTCGAACTCACAGAGATCCGCCTGCCTCTGCCTCCCGAGTGCTGGGATTAAAGGCGTGCGCCACTACCGCCCGGCTCCAGTGTGTCTTTGTATACACAGCTTCATGTAGACATCCCAATGGCTCCTAAAGCTCAAGAAACCTCAAACTGACCCCCCTGCCTCCCTTTCAACTCTACGATCCCCCTCCCCTTTTATCTGAGCTGGTTGCATCGCTTGAGCAGTCAATAGCCTCACAGTATTCTCATACTTCCCCTGCTAAAAGATAAGTTGTTGCTGTAGTGACAGTCACAGTACTCTGCACCAAAGCCTTCAGTTCCTCCCACTGGACCAGCAAATTCAATATAAACTCTGCTCTGGTATTCATGCCTTTTCTCCAAATAACTCCAACCTATCATTATTGTCTCTCTTCCTACTTACTGCTCACCAACTTGTACCCAAGAACCCAATAAGGCAACACATTTGTCTGAGTTAGGGTTTCTATTGCTGTGAAGAGAAACATGAGGGGGCTGGAGAGATGGCTCAGTGGTTAAGAGCACTGACTGCTCTTCCAAAGGACCAGGGTTCAGTTCCCAGCACCCACATGGCAGCTCACAATTGTCTGAAGATCCAGCTGCAGGGGTTCTGATATCTTCACACCAATGTACATAAAATAAAAATAAAATAAACCATAAAAAAAGAAACATGACCATGACAACTCTCATAAAAGAAAACACTCACTTGGGGCTGACTCACAGGTTCAGAGATTTAATCCACTGACATCATAGTAGCAAGCATGGCAGCATGCAGGCAGAGACATGATTCTAGAGAAAGACCCCAAGAATTCTACATCTTAATCAGTAGGCAGCAGGAATAGAGAATGACTCTAGGCGTGGGTTGAGCATCTGAAACCTCAAATCCCACCCCCAGTGACACACTTCCTCCAACAAGACCACACCTACTCTAACAAGATCCCACTAATACTACCACTCCCTATGAGCCTAAGGTACCTTTTTTTAAAAAAAAAATTAAAATCATAGCATTTGAGCTGTATGGGGCTTTCTTTGCCAACTTGAAACAAGCTAGAGTCATCTGAGAGAAGAAGAAGGTACTACATTTGAGAAAATGCCTCCATAAAACTGGCCTGCAGGCAAGCCTGTGAGGCATTTTCTTAATTGATAATTGATGTGGCAGGGCCCAGACCAATGTGGCTTGTGCTATCCCTGGGTAGGTGGCCCTGGGTATATAAGGAAGCAGGGGAGTAAGCCAATGTAAGCAGCGGTCCTCCATGGCCTCTGCTTCAGTTCCTGCTTCCAGGTTTCTGCCTTGAGTTCCTGCCCTGATCTCTGATGATCTTGTTCCTGAGAGCTGTAATATGAAAATATGAAATAAATCATCTCTTCTCTGCGTGATGGTAAGCATTTCTTTGAGTCCTAACACTCTGCAAGTTGCTATTGGCTGTGGTGTTTTATCATCTCTATAGAAACCCCAAGATGACAGCATTCTGCTCATTTCCATCTCCATGCCTCCTTTCCTGATTTTCCCTCATACTGTAATCATCAATACTCAAGAGACTGAGCAGGCAGATCTCTGTGAGTTCGAGACCAGCCTGGTCTACAAGAGCTAGTTCCAGGACAGGCTCCAAAGCTACAGAGAAACCCTGTCTCGAAAAACAAACAAAAAAAGAAAGAAACTGAAGCAGAAGGATGAAGGGTTCGAGGCCTTCCTGGGCTATGTAATGAGGCACTGTAGGGTTTTTTTGGCTTTTTTTTTCTTTTTGGTTTCTTTCTTTTTTTTTTTTTTCGAGATAGGGTTTCTCTGTGGCTTTGGAGCCTGTCCTGGAACTAGCTCTTGTAGACCAGGCTGGTCTCAAACTCACAAAGATCCGCCTGCCTCTGCCTCCCAAGTGCTGGGATTAATGGCATGTGCTACCACTGCCTGGCTCTTTTTGGTTTCTTGAAACAGGGTTTCTTTGTGTAACAGCCCTAGCTGTCCTGGTACTAACTCTTGTAGACCAGGCTGTCCTTGAACTCACAAAGATCCTCCTGCCTCTGCCTCCCCAGGGCTGGAATTAAAGGCTTGTACCACCACTGCCCAGCTTGAGGCACTGTTTTAAAAACTCCAAACAAAAAAACTCAATCTAAACGAAAATAATAATAAGCTCTATCTGCCACAGAAATAATTGCCATGCCATGCTCCCAAGCCTGTTTTGATTATCTACTTCCCTATGGAGTTTTTCTTGATCTCTTAACCAAACATGCCTTTTACTCATTTGGACTTTTTTGGGAAGTGCCATGATTATAGCTGAGAGCACGTGTTGTTAGACCAGCACACCCCCCCTTTTCCTTAATAATACCTGATGGCTTAAAGCTAGGCACGTGATCACCTTAAATTGCCTGTATTTTCTAGCATCACCTGGGGGTAGCTCTGACCAATTAGAATATAAGCAAAAGTTGATGCACATAACTTCAGGGAAACATTCTTCAAGGTAAAAGGGCATGCCATTCTTCCCTTATTCCTGATGGCCAGAAAAGGAAAATGTGGCTGGAACACCAAATATCATCTTTGACTATAAACGGACCTTTGAAAATGAACAGTGTGCATGGCAAAAAAACCAAAAAAACCAAAACAAAACAAAACAAAAAAAACCAACAACCATCACAACGAAAAGAATAGGGGAGTTGGCTGCAAGGGTTCTCGGCAGTTAAAAGTGATTGCTGCTCTCGCAGAGGGTAGGAGTTAGGTTGCCAGCACCCGGGTTCAGCAGCTCACAAGCTCCTGGAAACTCTCCTCTAAACTCTGCACGCACACTCTTACACAAAAAATGCTAAAACACTGTTCACTTAGAAAAACAAAGAAGGAGGTCGATCTGCAGCATGCAGACATTTGGGCACTACCTCGATGATAGAGTTTTGTTTTGTTTTTCTTTCCTGTGTATCTAAGGCTTCTTTCCTGGCTGAAGTCACTTATTTCTTGCCTCTGGATGTACATCTTCGTCCACTGCCCCAGTCATTATAAAGTGTCACTGTACCTTTTTTTTTTTTTTTCTTTTTCGAGACAGGGTTTCTCTGTGGCTTTGGAGCGTTTCCTGGAACTAGCTCTTGTAGACCAGGCTGACCTCGAACTCACAGAGATCCGCCTGCCTCTGCCTCCCGAGTGCTGGGATTAAAGGCGTGTGCCACCACCGCCCGGCCCCCTTTTTTTGTTTTCAAGAATTAACTGAAGTTGAAACAGACATGAAGTTCTCTTGTCTGGGGGTTTTCAGCTGGTGGTGAGCCTAGCTAGCCTAGCCTCAGCTCACATAATCCCAGATAGTTCAGCCCTTCCTTCTTTTTCCCTTCTTGTAGTCGTTTCTTTTTCTTTTCTTCTTATTCATTTACCTATTTGTTTATTTTTGAGACAGAGTCTGACTCTATAATGTAAGCTTCCCTTGAACTCAGTATGTAGGACTCACTGGCCATGTACTTGCAACCATCGGCCTTGCCTCTGCCTCCTAAGCTCTCTGCTTATTGGTCGGAGCTCCCTGTGTTCTCTTACCTCAGTTCTCAAGAGCTACCCTATAGGTTGTGAAAAATGAATGAATTCATACATATAAACTGGTAGAACAATAAATGGCACATGTCAGTGCCCCTTAGTAACAAAACTTCAAATCATAAATTGTATTACCTCCTGGGAAGCAAAGTAGAGCCCTGCCCTCATCACGCTATAGTCTACTGGGGAAGACAGACCTATTAGGAACACAAAGAACATCTATCCTAGTTCAGGGAGTCAGGCCAGACAATGGAACAGCAGTGACACTTATACCGGGGCCTGGGGATTGAGTAAACTTGCCTGGGGAAGAGTGCTGGACAGATGGGAGGAGGGTGGAAAAGCCCAGGTGTTCTGGTGGTCTCTGGCAGGGCTCGGATGCTCAGCCTGTTGAACAGCATTCCTTGGAGCCGCTACAGCTGCCTACAGGGAAGGACAGCCTGTGCTTGTCAACTGATAAAAAAGGGTCTGGAGGGCCTGGGACAGGACAATACCAAGGGCTTGGCCTTTGGAAACCAATCTTTAATCCCCTGGGAAATTGCAGGGCAGAGCGGCACTGACCAGAGGGAAAGTGCCCACCACAGACTTCATTTTGTCAAGGCAGGTTAAGGCACCCTGGGTGACGTTCTGGCAAGAAAAGTCAAGCAAGAATCATGTAGAAGTGGCCAAATTACTTTTGCAGCTCAATTTTCAAAGGTCCTTGAATACTGAAGAATCCATATTTGCTGTGTTATGTGAAGGGCTGAGTTAAGAGACCTCAACTGCTCCAGTGTATTCCTGGCACGCACAACCTTAAATTAGAGGGGCTAAATAAAGCTGTGGCCTGCCCTTCCTGAAAGTTTGCCAGCCACTGATACAGATCATGTAGGACATGGGGCCTCATCTGGACTGATCTCCCGTCGGACATTAGGATTTACTTTCTGGCTCAAAGCTCTGACATCAACCCCTCATTTTAGTCATGTATCTCATTTTCAGAGCCATAAAGGGCCAGGGGCCTTCAGGGAGCAGGGGTTGAGTCCTCAGCACGCCTGGGTTTCTGGTGTAGAAAATGAATAATTGATTCCTGGCTCTGCACAGCCTGCCTCACAGTGTTCTTTTCTTTTGCATAGCCCCGGAATCTTCATGGCTTGCAGAGGTGCCCTTTGACTCTTGAGCAACATCTGAAGCCTTCCTTGAGTTTGGCATCAGTAAACACTTCAGACCTCCCAGGCAGCTCAAAGTCATGCTCCACATCACCTTGTTTGGAAACATCACCATCTGCTGGATTCCACTGCATGTGCTCTCAAAGACTTGCCTGTGTTCTGCCAACTGAGGGCATCCCTGACTTGCTGTTTCTGCTGTGCACTGACTCGGGAGATGGGTGTTTGAGGAAACCAGAGCTGGGGCGGGGGTCAGCAAATAAGACGAAATCCGCTATGCCTGGAGCGCCTAAGCGGAAGTGTTGAGTTGGCTCCTTCAGCAGCACACTGTGATCCCCTAAACTTCTTGTCCTAATGTTATCAAATTTGGGGGTCACAGCTTATGCCCCAAGTTAGCTCTAGCCACGCCAAAGGGGCCAAATTAAAGAAGAAAATTAGGAAAAGGAGATTTATTCAATGTGGCCACAGTGGGAAAAGGGACCAAGGGATCCAACAAGCCTTCCTTCCATCCCTCACCCCCAAATCCATCTTTAGGGTTGCAAAGTGAAATTAAAGTTTAAATAGGGGACCACAGATATATACATCTAAGCAGTCACAGTCAAGATAAGGTGTGGTCCCCACCGGCTAGTGGCCTACCTACCTATCTTTGTCTGGGCTTCAGGTTCCTTCTCGAAGATGGTCTGAGGAGTTGTTAGAAACGTGTGAAATCTCATTCTAGGAGACAGGTTTCCCTCTTTGCTGGAGACTTTTTCTTCTTCCAGCCTGAGATTCGTAGGAAATTCCCTTTCTTCGGGATCCATTGTTTTCTGTATTATGATAGTCATGTTGAGAGACCTGAGGTTCTCTTTAGAGCATCTTTTTGTCAGGCCCATTACACTAAACAGCCTCACTGTGCTCCTGGCAACCTGGATTATCTCTGCAGGGACCATGGGACATTTTCAAAGGATAGAAAGGAACTAATTGCTACCCTTTGCTTCATAGGAGACTGAAATTCAACCTCTGGAAAATGGCAAGAGGCTGAGCTGTCTTCTTAGCATGCTCCATCCCAGGAACGTCCCTCAGGTCAAGGAACTGAGAGGGCAGCATAGCTGGGAATCCTTCTGCCCTTGCTTTAGCTAAAGGCATGGACAAAGTGTCTAAGATACTGCTTTTGTTAGTGGCAGCATAAGGAACAGAAACACAACATACTCTATCCTAGTGGGAACAAAATATCTGGGCTTTTGAGTCAAGACGTAGACTCAAATGCCTGCTTTGCCACACCCCCCTCCACTCTGCTCCACTTGTATGTTTCTGACATCCCGTCTCCCTGGTTGTACACTGAGATGATCCTAAAAACCTAGTTTCTTCAGCAGTGACACAAGAAGGTGGTTTTGTTATAACCAACTCCTTCTAACTCATTGGAAAAGACAAGTTTTTAATTTATTTAGGGCCTTGCTGCATTTTTGTCTCATGTAGTACAGGCTGAGTCTCATGTAGTATAGGCTGGCCTCAAATTTAACTTGCTATATAGCTGAATATTACTTTCGATATCTGAGCCTTTTGCCTCTGCCTCCTGAGTGCTGGGATTATGGGTGAACCACCACACCCTAATTATGCTCTGCTAGGTATTAAACCCAGGGCTTTGTGCAAGTTAGCTATGTGTTTGGCAGCAGCTGAGCTACATGTCCAGCCCCAGCTGGATTTTTTTTTTAATTTGGCAATTTCATGTATACAATGTGTTCTGATTAATCTCTCTCTTTGTAACTCATTTTATCTCCCTCCTACCCTTCTTAGCCCACCCCGTCCTTATCACTAGTACTTTTTCCAGATCTATAATTTTTGTTTTGATTTTGTGCTGTAGCTTCTAGCTCAATCAAGGCCAACTGTATAACTAGTCAATTGGAACTACCTACAGGAATCTGGAGGTGCAGGTCACCCGTGGGTGCCCAAATGAAGGTAAATTGCTCCCTACTCGCTGAATCTATCAGTGTTCAATGGTCTAGCAGTGAAGGGTAGGGCTCCCTGAGGCCCCTTCATTCATGCCTAACTGTTGGCAGGCCTGTTTTGTGCCTTCCCAGTGCAGGCATTCGTAGCTGCTGTGAGTTTTTAATTGTGGTTCTCGTGTCTTGCCTGGAGATGACATTTTGAAGTATCTTCCAGATCTTACATTCTGTCCGTTCCCTCTTCTGCAATATTCCTTAAGTGTTAGATGGGATGCTGTGAATGTCATATTTAGGCCTGGGTTCTCAGGCATCAGTTATCCTCAGCATATAGGGCAACTGATTCTGCATTCACTATCATTCCCTCTGATTTAGGTTGAGAAATAAACGCAGATCTTTTAGACAGCAGTTTGCTGTGGGAGGTCTTTCTGCCGATGTTTTCCTTTTATTGCTTAATGAATAAAGAAACTGCCTTGCCTTGATAGGGTAGAATTTAGGGAGTGCTGGGAGAAAGAAAGGCAGAGTCAGAGGAGAAGCCATGGAACCCCTGCTAGAGTCAGACATGCCAGGACTAAGCCACTGTCACGTGGTGATATACAGATTAATGGAGATGGGTTAAATTAAGATGTAGGAGTTAGCCAATAAGGAGCTAGAGCTAACGGGCCAAACAGTGATTTAATTAATACAGTTTCTGTGTGATTATTTCAGGTCTAAGCTAGCCGGGCAGCCAGGAACCAACAAGCAGCCTCCTCCAACGGCAGTTTGATGCTGTGTCAGTTTAACTAAAGAACAATAGTAAGTTCCCCACTAGGGCCTATGACCTTCCTGTCACATAGTTAATTTCTTCCAAATTGTTCTATTTTATGTGTATGCTTGTTTTGTCTTCATAGACAGTTTTGTGTGTGTGTGTGTGTGTGTGTGTGTGTGTGTGTGTTCACCATGTAGTTGCTGGGGATCAAACCAAGATCTACTGGAAAAGCAGTGAGTGCTCTCAAAAGCTAGCCCTTCCCCTAACCAGATGCTCTCGGCTGACTTTACAGTACCATATATGGTTTCCATCCTCAGAGTGGGCCTCAAATCCACCCAGCGCTTACTCTCAGAATGGTTGTGTCACACCTGCACAGCTTGGCACACATTGCATGACAACTTGGTACTGAAGTTCATGGGGTTCACAACAGGGTCTTTCCTCTCTTAGCAGCCCGTATACCACCTTCTAGCATTACAAAAGCTAGGAAGCAGGGAGGATATTTCCAGATCAATTCTGGCTTCTTTTCTCTGTATCTTGCGGCCATGATGTGAGCTATCATCAACAATGAGATCCTCTAGTTATGGTGTGCAACCAGGAGGAATACAAAGAGCTTAGATTGTTTGGCGCCTCTGGGACCTCCCTGACAAATAACTCATAAATAAGGTGGTGCCTCACCCCAGGTTTTAGTTTGTTCGTGTTGTTTAATAAACCATATCTTCTGTGAGCAGCTTTTCCCAGTCATGCAGACTATTTACTTCAATTTTTTCTTTTTATCATGAATTATAGTTTCTAAAATTTGGCTATGAGATCGTAGATTTCCACATGCCTTTTTCAAACCACCTTCATCTTGCTTAACCCTTCCTCTGCCTGCTAGTCTCTCCTATCTTCCCACCGACACTCCGCTTCCTACTCCCGTAGTCTCCCCATCTGCTTTTCTATTACCTACATTCCACTTTCTACTATCCTTCATCCCACGAGGCCACACCTTCCCGACGGCATCTTTCTATTTCTTGACTTCTGCAGGCACCCCAGGTTGAACACACAAAATTAGAGTTGAAACTACGATCCACATGTGATGGAGAAGATGTGGCATTTGTTTCTCTGGGGGAGAGGAGGCTGGAAGTTTTCTAAAGAGCTCAAGTGTTTCCTTTAATGTATTAGCCATAATCTCTCCTCAGCATTGCTCCTGGCTTAGAATTTGCAAGAAAAATATCTATGTAACATCCAACAAAATGAAGTCCTTTTGGAGTCAAAAGATATTTATCTAAAGTATGGATCTCTATTAGAGCTGTCTTATTCTTTATTGGACTTTCTCAAATTTGAGTACCTTCTAGGTTGCAGTGTCTTTTGTTTTGCTAAATGGACTCTCTCTTAGAAGACAAATATTTAGAGGTTTGAAGAGTAAGAAAACTTGCTGCACGTAATGACGACCTAAGTTCAGATCCTAGCAGCAACATAACAAGCTGGGTGTGAGCCGGGCGGTGGTGGCACACACCTTTAATCCCAGTACTTTGGAGGCAGAGGCAGGCGGATCTCTGTGAGTTCGAGACCAGCCTGGTCTACAAGAGCTAGTTCCAGCGCAGGCTCCAAAGCCACAGAGAAACCCTGTCTTGAAAAACAAAAACAAAAACAAAAAACAAGCTGGGTGTGGCCTCAAATACCTGTAACCCCAGTGCTGGCTAGTGTGTTTGGAGAGCAGAGACAAGATCACTGGGATGTGCAGGCCAATAGCCTAGATCTAGGCTCAATAAGAGACCATATCTAAAAGGAATAGAGTAGAAAACGATTAGAGCAGGACAGCCACCATCCTCCTCTGGGTTCTGCATGCGCATGCCTGCACACTAATGTGTACCCACCCCAAGCATGCACACACGGCACTCAAAGAGGCAGAGAAAAAAATGAACTCAAATTTTGAAATAAATATAAGCACAGAGACACAAAATTAGAGTGAGGCCGGGGCTGGAGGACGAAAAGGAGGATTGGGTGTGGCTCCCACTAGAATGCAGGCTCTAGAACAGAAAGCATCTTCCTTTTTTCACTCAATGCTGCATCCTGACCACTACACTAATGCCACCCATTGATAGGACTCCACAGCCACTTTGAATGATGGATGGAAAAATGACACATAAGGAAAAGCCGACAAACAAAAAGCAGCTGAATATATCTTGGGGTCTTACTGACTAAAACCATGCAGAAAAATCATTAACAGTGTTGGTGACTCCAGCCTGAAAGAAGACTCATGCCCTCTATGATCATCTATCTACCTTAGTATTCCCTTTTTCTACTAATATCCTGTCTAAGAGGATAAGAGGATTAGGTATATAATGGGAGGCCAACTGTAAGAAGAAGAAGAAGAAGAAGAAGAAGAAGAAGAAGAAGAAGAAGAAGAAGAAGAAGAAGAAGAAGAAGAAGAAGAAGACAACAGTAACTTTGGCCTCACAGAGCCTTTCCCACCTTTTCAAACATCCCTGGTCAAGTAGCAGAGTTTGCAAAAAGTCACACTGAGCTCCCAGTGAGGAGCAAATGCACACCACAGTTGTGCAAGCACCCTCTTCAATGATAACATCTCAGCAAAGACAAGCAACACGTTTGCTCCATTGGCAGCAAATCATATTGGAGATTTGGGCGGCTAAAGTTAAGAGGCAGTGTGATGGAAGAGCACAAGGAACGTTTTCTGTCACCAGGGCCCAGATTCCATGTTTGTTAGACTGGATGACATTTGGAGGAAGATGCACCCGTGCTTTCGCTTGTCCTTTTGCAAGCCCATCTTCCTGCCTTGTTGTTTCCTTTTTAGTTATTATCTCATATATTACATCCCAACCGCAGTTTCCTTTCCCTTCGCTTTTCCCAGCCCCTCTCCCCACTTCTCCTCTCTCCAGATCTACCCCTCCTCCATTTCCCTTCAGAAAGGAGCAGGCCTCTCAGGGATATCAATTAAACGTGGCATATCAAGTTATAAGTCTAGACACAAGACCTCATATCAAGGCTGGATGAGCCAACCCAGTAGGAGGAAAAGGGTCCCAAAAGAAGCCAGAAACAGCCTCTGTTCCCAGTGTTTGGTGAGCACAGGGACACCCAGCTGCAAAACTGTAACATACATGCAGATGATCTAGGTCAGTCTCATGCAGGCTCCGATTATTGTTTTAGTCTCTGTGAGCCCCTATAAGCCCTGGTTAGATGATTCTGTGGGTCATTCTCTTGATATGTCCTTGATACCTCTGGTATATACAATCTTTCCTTCCCCTTTTCCTCAGGATTCCCTGAACTTCACCTAATGTTTGACTGTGAGTCTCTGCATCTGCTCCCATCAGTTGCTAGATGAAGCCTTTCTGACGGCAACTATGCTAGGCTCCAGTCTAAAAGTATAGCAGAGTACCATTGGAAATCATTTCGTTGACTGTTTTTGTTTTGTTTTATTTTTCTTGCCAGATGTGCTTGGTTCTATCCCAGGTCTCTGGACTATCAAGCCTCTGGTTCCTTGCACTCCAGACAGTGTCAGGCCTGGGCTCCCTCTCTTGGCAGGGGTCTCAAGTTGGACCAGTCATTGTTGGATCACTCCCACAAGTTCTGCACCACTTTTATACCAGCACATCTTGAAGGCAGGACAAATTGTATGTCAAAGGTTTTGTAGCTGGGTTGGTATCCCAATCCCTCCACTGGAATCCTTACCTGGTCACAGAAGATGGCCAGTTCATGTTCCATATCCCCCATTATGAGTTTTCTCTAAGGTTACCCTCATAGAATCCTGGGAGCTTCTATTTGCACTAAGTTTCTTCCTTTCCCTCACAATGCTCTCCAATTTCAGTTGTCTTTCCTATACCCTCTCCTCCCACACCCCTCACCTATTCCCTCCTGTTCCCATCCCCACCTACCCCTAGTCCACCCGAGAAATCTATTGACATCAGCCTACAAAATGGGAAAAGATTTTTATCAAGTCCATATCTGACAGAGGACTAATATCCAAGACATATAAAGAACTCAAGAAACTAGACATCAACAAACCAAATAACCAAATTAAAAAGTGGGTACAGACATAAATAGAGAATTCTCAACAGAGGAATCTCAAATTGCTGCTAAATACTTTAAAATTTTTTCAACATCCTTAGCCAATAGGGAAATGCATATCGAAATGACTCTGAGAGTCCATCTTAATACCTGTCAGAATGACTAAGATCAAGATCACAAGTGACAGCTCATGTTGGAGAAGATGTGGAACAAGGGGAACACTCCTCCATTGCTGATGATAGCGTAAACCTGTATGGCCAATTTGGAAATCAATATGGTGGTTACTCAGAAAATTGGAACTCGAGCTATCTTAAGACCCAGCTGTACCACTCCTGGGGACATACTCAAAGGATGCTCCATCCTTCCACAAGGACACTTGCTCAACCATGTTTGCAGCAGCTTTGTTCGTAACAGTCAGAAACTGGAAGAAACCTAGATGTCCCTCAACTGAAGAATAAAGAATATGTGGTGCATATACACAATGGAGTATTACTTAGCTGTTAAAAAATGACATCAGAAAATTTGCCAGAGAATGGATGGAACTAGAAAAAAAAATTCATCCTGAGTGATATAACTTAGACCCAGAAAGCCAAACATGGTATGTATTCACTTATAAGTGGAAATTAGCTGTAAAGTAAAGAGTAACCATGCTACAATCCACAGACCCAGAGAGTCTAAGTAATAAGGAGAGCTTGGGGGTAGTGTATAGATCTCCCACCTTATCCTCTAAAAGCCATACCAAGACTGTAAGTTGTGTAAAGGAAGTGAACTTAATTGGGTGATCAACAGAATACCTGCGACATGGCAAACAACCAAGATTAATCTTTGCTTTTTCTTGTTGTTGTTGTTCCTGCAAATGTCCAAGACAAGTCATTAAAAGACAAGCTTTCCTCCTGAGAAAAATACCAGCTATATCACTGCCGGGTATATACTTGAAAGGCTCTAAGTCAACACATCACTGAAATAACTGCACATACACGTTTATTACAGCCCTATTGTCAATAACTAAGATATGGACTCAGCTTAAGTACCCTAACAACAGATGCATGGGTGGCGGAAGTGTAGGATGTGTGTGGAGCCGAGTATTAGTCACCACAAAGGATGAGGTCTTTTTATATGTAAGAAAATAAAAAAATATCCTCACAAATAGAGGTTATCACATGATTTCTTTCACATATAGAAAAGACATAAAACAGTTAATGAACAAAGAAGCCACGAATTTGAAGGAGAGCAGGGAGAACCTGTGGGAGAATTTGGAGGGAGGAAAGAAAGGGGAAAGGTTGTAATTAGATTATAATCTCAAAAGCTAAAAGACATAAAAGTAGAAAGAGGATTATCAGAGAACAGGAAGGGGACGAGTAGGAGGAGGGTCAGGGGTTGGGAAGTATGTGTGAAAACCATAAGGAAAATCATTAGTTTGTACAATAAACTTATACTAATAAAAAAAAGATAATTTCCCCTATATAGAAGCTCCAAAGCAACAACAGTCAAGGATAATCTCACCAATTGAGAGCTTGAGTGCAGGGGCCAGTATTAGTGTTGAATGGAGGCATATTTTCTCTGATGTTATTTGGATACGCACAGTGGGCCATGAGAGAAGGAGCAGACTAGGGTTGCAGAATTCCCTGGGAAGTAGGTCAAACGGGAGAGATAACAGAGTGCAGAGGTCAGAGTTACTCAGCAGAGTCCTGCACGTGTGATCTGAGCTGAGAATCCTAGTCCTGCCACTTACTGATACTTTCTCTGTCTCAACGTCCATTTCCTCACTAGTAAAATGGAATCGTAACAATTCCGGCCCCACGAGACCGTAGTGAGGAGGATGGAATGCTCTTGACTGTGGAAAGAGTTCAGTGAAATAGTGGGAAGATTACTAGTGTCCCTAGGATTAGAGGCAGAGTGGGTTAGAAACAGTGGTAGGTCTTTTCTCGGTGGGAATAGAGACATTCACCTCTAGCTAAGTGGTTCGACCTGTGCCTTGAAAGGCAGTCCTAGGAAGAGCCCACCCTTCAAGCAGGAAGCAGGAGAAAGGCCACTGGAGAACCCAAGATTTAGCAAGGATCACAGTTTCCACTTTCTTGCCTTCCCTGATAACAGCATATAAGGAAAGCAGCTGGTCATACGTTAGCCCAGATACCCCTCTATAAACAGATCAAGGGGGCTGGAGAGATGGCTCAGAGGTTGAGAGCACTGACTGCTCTTCCAGAGGTCCTGAGTTCAATTCCCAGCAACCACATGGTGGCTCACAGATCTCTGTAATGAGATCTGGTGCCCTCTTCTGGCATGCAAGCATACATGGAAGGAATGTTGTATACATAATAAATAAATAAATCTTTTTAAAAAAAACAGATCAAGGTTTCAGTGTATGTGACTTACTATGCAATGCTCCTGGGAGAACTAGGTAAGAATATGGGTACCAAGTAAGGACATGGATAGGAGAAGAAAGAAAAGTGTGGGGTTTCTAGTTTAGCCCCAGCCTCCTCTGTATCCTTCGGGGGAAACTGAGGTATGTAAATGCCACATGAGTGCTGGACTTCACACTTCCTGCAGCAGCCACTCATCGGCTAAGGACTTCCTCTCAGGCTGTTCTGGTTTCCTGTGCTTTCAAGAAAGGGGGCTTTGATCACTCAAGGGCAGACTTCCTAAAAGAGTTGCAAGTACTGGCCATTAAAAGCAAGACACATTGGAGAATAGTTTGTCAGCTTCTTACCAAAGAAAACAATCCCTTCCCTTAGGATTCCGGCCAATACACTTGCTGCTACTCTCCAAAGACATTGAAATGTGTGTCCACACAAAAACCAGCATAAACGTTTGCTGCAACTTCATTTATAAAAGCCCAAACTTGAGAGATCCCGTGTTGTTTTTGTATGGTTAAACAGATAAGTTTGCTGGGGTATTGCCAAATGATGGAATATTATTCAATGTTAAAAAGAGCCATCGAAGTAGTCATTATCATTTAATCTGGAGTTTGTATTATGGGATAAACCTGCGAGACTTCTAGTGGCTTTACATCCTTGACCACTTGATAGAGTATTTATAATTTTACCCATGTGAGTGGATCTGAGGTACCATATCTTGGCGACTTCAGTTTGCATTTTTTCTGATGATTGGACTATGTTGAACATTTTTTTCACATGCTCATTGGTCATTTCTATACTCATTGTGAACATTTGACCTATATTTCATTAGATTGTTTTTCTTTTACTATTTCATTCTAAAAGCTCTTCATATATCATGCATATAAATGCTTTGTGGGTTATAGGTACTGTAACTATTTTCTCTTAGCCTTTTCATTCAATTTGATCTTTTTAATGGTACATTTGAGGACATTTTAAAATTATATTAAGATTATCATAATCTTGTTTAGTAATTCATGTTTCGTGATGCATCTACAATTTCTTATATTAATTTTTGATCCTTCAAAGCAGGAATATTTTCCTCAAAGTTCTAATTTTTGCATATGTTTCAAGGTAAAGCCAAAAGTTTGTTCTCTGTATGAGTTTTCAGATATTTCTGTCCTGTTTGCTTAAAAACTATTGTCATTACTTACTGTGTTGTTTTCTTGCTTTATCCAAAAAGAAGTTATAAGAGTGTGTATGGTTCTTTTTAATTCTCTACCCTGTTTCCTTAATTTATGCTTATTCATATATGGAAACTGGTTTACCTTGATTAATATGCAGTTACAGTAAATTCTGTAGTCAGGTAATGTAAGGTCTGGAACATTATTCTTTTGAGAAAAAGTTTGAATCTATTTTAAGTATTCTCTATTTGAGATGGGGCATCTATTTGAGATGGCAGCTCCAAACATGATATGTGACAGAGACCAGCCTTGAAATCCTAATTTTCCTGTCAACCTCCCAAGTACAAAAAAAAAAAAGTGGCATGAAAATCATTTATTTTCTTCTTTTGGAGATAGAGTCTTATGGCTTTGAACTTTTGATCTTCCTGCCTTTGCCTCCCAAGTACTGGAATTAGGATGAGCTACCACACCTTAAATATTTTGTGTGAAAAATAGAAAGGGTAGGTTCATCTTATTCATTTCTAAGGAAGTTCACCCAGGATTCCGAACACAGGTATCAATCCATAGATGCAATAGTGCATGTGCATCTTCTAATGCAGAGACACAAAGTATCTCTCTACTTATTTACAAGGGTCACTTTGCTCTCTGACATACTATAATTCCTACTGTACAAACATGACAATTGTGAAGATTATTTCTACTCATTGTTACTAATTTTTATTGAATTACATTCTTATTTTCAGTTTTCACTGTTGGTGTATAAAAACTGAATTCATTTTTACATGATGGTTTTTGATCCTGCAAATTAATTTAACTTCTTAGGCCTAATAGTTTTATTTCTGAGTTCTCAAGGACTTTTGGTGTAGACAACAGCCATCTGTGCATGAAAAAAATTTTAATAGTTTCTTTCCAATTTGGATTCAGGTATCTCCCCCCTTTCTTCCTCCATCCTTCTCTCTCTTTCTCTATCCCTCCCTCCCTTCTTCCCTCCCTTTTCCTGCCCTTCTTTCCTTCCTCCCTCCCTCTCTTTCCTCCTTTTCCCCCTTCCTTCCCTCCTTCCTTCCTTCTTTCCTTCCTTTCTTTCATTTTAATTCCCCTCATTATACCGGCTAGAACCCAAGTACCATATTGAACAGAGATGGTGAAAGCAGACATTTTTGTCTTGTTTCTGACTTTACAGGTAAAGACATCCCTACCGCAATTATCCCTGAAGATACAAAAAAAAAAAATCTAATTCTTATCCATGACAATAAAGTCAAAGTAACCAAAACTCAAAAATTGTTTCTCGTCTTGATTCAATGTATTTGTGAAACACAGTTAATAATTATCTGCTAAATTTTTAGGTTGATTTATTGTATTCTTATATGTATGAGTGTTTTATTTGCTTATTTGTCTGTGTACCATGTGTGTGCTTGGTTCTGGTGGGGGTCAGAAGAAGGCATCATATTTCCTGGAACTGAAATCATGGATGCTCATGAACCATTATGTTGGAGCCGGCAAAAAAATGTAGATCCCCTGCAAGAGCAACAAGTGCTCTTAACCACTGAGCCATCTCCACAGCTCCAATCGATAATCTTACTGGTGAAGTACGCACTGTTTCCCTTTGAGGTCAGGAATAAAGCACAGGCTAGAATTGCAAGTATAATGTTTCTATCCTCATGTTTACTAGTTGTGTATTACTGCTGCAACAACTAACTATAAACCCAGTGCCTTGAAAGAGCAGATGTTAATTATGTCGCAATTCCACACATTAGGTACCCAACATAGGTCTCATTGGTTTGTAACCATGGTGTAGTAACAACATCGTTCTCTTTTCCAAGGCTCACCTTGGAAATCCTCTGGGGAACACCTTCATGTCTTGGACTGTAATCTCCCTCATCCGTTCTTCATCTTCAGAGGCAACAATGGGAGGTACAGCCCTCTCACATAACATCTTTTCAGCTCTTTTTTTTTCTTTCGTCTTCTCTTTTTACTTTTAAGGATGCTTAGGATGACAGTGAACCAACCTGTATAATAAACCATTTCCCTTATTTTAGGGTTTTCTGATCATTGCCTTTCATTCCATCTGCAGCTTTGATTTTCTCTTGATCTGTAACATTTGTAGGTCATAGGGATGAGAAGAAGGACACTCTGGAGAGACCACAGTTGGACTGTCTGTATAGCATGCTCTGAAACGTTTGTCTCATGTAAGAAATGCATCCATCCCATCCACAGGGCCCAAATGCCTCATTCAATTATAGCAAGAACTGAAAGGAATCAGCATCATTCAAAGTTTATCAGCTCCAAAATCTCTCTCTCTCTCTCTCTCTCTCTCTCTTTTTTTTTTTTTTTTTTTTTTTTTTTTTTTGGGTTTTTCGAGCAGGGTTTCTCTGTGGCTTTTGGAGCCTGTCCTGGAACTAGCTCTTGTAGACCAGGCTGGTCTCGAACTCACAAAGATCCGCCTGCCTCTGCCTCCTGAGTGCTGGGATTAAAGGCGTGCGCCACCACCGCCTGGCTCAGCTCCAAAATCTCAAATTTCATCATTTAAATCAAGTGGGAGCAAGGCTCTGGGTATGATCTCTTTTAGGGCATGATGCCTCTCTGGCTCCCAAACTATGATGATAAATCGGAATAATGGTGAAATGCATTCCTCTTCCCAAAGGGAGAGAGAGTGAAATTAAATCAAGCCTTCATTTTTTTCCAAGCAATTTTAAAATCAAGGAAAGCAAATTCTGTTCATTTTCAAGACCTAGAAATAACGAGGCTACTCGCTTTCCCCTGTTGGCCAGCTGCAGCTCTGCTCTCTGGGTTCAGGCTCCCATTTAGCTAGCCTTCACCATCCATGAAAGGCACTGCATAATTCCAGGTTATTCTTTCTTCAGCCTTTGGATGCCTTCTGCATGTTGACGTTTGGGGCTCAGCTGGTCTTTTTTTTCCCATATAATACTCTCTGGGTCCTATTTCGCCTGAGCCAGCAGTGTTTCTGCTTGAATAGAATTGTCAAGAACCGTGTGCCTCCTGCATTTGTCTTACAAACGCAGACTTTTCTCAAGTGATACTATCTTTATTTTTCTAAAGCTGCTAGGACAGCTGACTTTCCGTACAGGCCCAGATTAGCAACCTCCAAGCTATCAGGAGCTAATGATATAGCAAACCCAGGTATGATGGCTACACATTAACTAAATGGCCTGTCCTCCCCTTCCCTCCCACATCCTAAAGGTCACACATTCATTCCTCAAAATGTAAAGTCCTCTTCTCTCCCCTGCCACCTGGGAAGCAGAGACAGCCTGATTACCAGCGTGCACCGTGGAGTGCTCATCAACTGCCTGGCATGGAACCTCTTCCCTTCGGCTGAAATGTATAAAAAGGGACATCCACTCTCCGCAGGGGGGGGGGGCAGAGTACCCGGAGGGCCTCCTCTCTGCTGTCTCTTGATGGTGTTAATATCTCTTCTAATACATTTCTTATTCCAAAGACATCCACCTTGGTGTCCTGCTTTGAGCTTCTGTCCCAAAAGCTTTGACATCTGCAGAAAGGACCATGTGAATCTGTGTAATGACAAGAACTCTGCAAAGAACCTCGTGTGCCTGTCTCAAAACACTTCCCTCCCCTTATCCATGGGGGCTACTATCCGATGCCCCTGGTGAATGTCAGAAACAGGGAAGAGTACCAAGTCTTCCTTCTTTCACATGCTTGAGGCCAGAACAGGTACATGCTTTGGTGTTTGGAGAATTTGCATGTATGTAATGAAATGTTGTAGGAATGAGACTCTAATCTAAGCGGAGGTTCAGTTCTGTTACATGTAACCCTTATCACATAGACTCAAGTGGATTTTGTATGTGGAGCAAAGTTTTGCAGCATAGACTTTTTCATTTCCGTGTGCTGGTGCTCCAAAGGTTTGGGACTGTGGGGCCTTTAGGGTTTTCAGTTTTCAGATGAGGGTTGATCAACCTATATTTCTTATCTCTTCTATTTAGCCATGCCTCTCTGAATGTTTAATTTACAAATTAGGTACATTACAGGACTGTTGAGGTCAGGCTGTGCTCTACTCCAAGTTGTTCTGTGTTGTGCAAAACTGGGCTTGTTTTTCAGGTTATGCCCTGTGCTGAGAGTCTCCCATTTTATGAGAAGTTTTGAAAGCCATTTTGAAGGTGGAGGATGATTGTATGCCTGGAGAGATGCATAAACAGCACTGTCTGACCAGCATCACCCATGTAGCACAAACAACCCAAATTAAAGACTTACAAAATAGAAATAGTCATCTCAGATTTCATAGTAACAACAAAATGTTTCCATATAAAACAGACTTCTTGTTACTGGGCTAAAGTTAGCGCATGAGCAGAACTTTTTATAGGCTCTACAGAAGAACCCATTTCATGGCCTTAAATCACTTCATGACCATCTGTGAGCTTTGGTTAATAACTCCCTGTTATAATATCAATGGCAGATCCAGTCTTTGTGGTGGGCCCTCATTCTGACTACTTCCTCCTCTGCCCCCCCTTCCATGTCTAAGGATTCTTTTGATTACACTGTGCATACCTAGATAGTCCAGTGAAATCTCCCCATTGTGGTTAGCAACTTTAATGCCATCTATAACCTTAATTTCCCTTGGCCATGTACTGTCACGTATTCATAGTTTTTATGAATTAGAGCACAGACATATTGAAGAGCCATTGTTCTGCCAGCTGCATGCATCACATTAATTGAGTTTAAATGTTAAACCAATGTTGCGTTCCTGGGATAAATAACACTCATTCAGCTTGCATAATCTGTTTCATACACTGTTGATTTCTGTTTGTTCTCCTTCAAAAAGACATTGCTCTGTGGGTTTTCCTGCCTTGTGGTGTCACTGATTTATTTTCATGTCAGGGTTCTGCTGGGTTGTTTTCGTCATCTAGAAGCTTCCTCCTTCTCTCCCTCCTCGCTCACCATCTTCTCATCCTCTTTTTTCATTCTTTAAGACTGAGGCTGGATCTCAAATTACTCTGTAAGCTAGGCTAGCCTACAATTTCCGATTCTTCTGCCTCTGCCACCAGAGCAATGGGGGTCCAGGTGTTCCCTCTATTCCCAGCTTTTCTCTGGAAAGAGCAGAAGAAATGGCCCCTACAGTGTTTTCTGAAGGTGCTTGAGAAGGATTGAAGCTGTTTCAGTCTTGAGTGTTAGAATTTGCCAAATAACTCCCCTGGCATGGGCTTTCTTGATTGGAAGACACAGGGTCCCTGGTTAAATTTTTAAAATAAGGCAAGCGTGTGGTTGACGTCAGCTTTTGGGAGGTTGAAACAGGAGGTTTGTCACCAGTTTGAGGAGCACTTAGGCTACATAGTGAGTTTCTGGCCTATCTAGGCTACCAAGTGAACCTTGTCTTCATCCTACAGATAAAGTGAAATAAATTTATAAAGTTGTTGTAGGTATATTCAGATTTAAATTTTTTCTTAAGTCAGTTTTGATCAATTTTGGCTTTTTCTAGATCATATCATAGCCAGGCAGTGGTGACAAATGCCTTTAATCCCAGCACTTGGGAGGCAGAGGCAGGCAGATCTCTGGGAGTTTGAGACCAGCCTGGTCTACAAGAACTAGTTACAATATAGGCTCCAAAGCTACAGAGAAACCCTGTGTCAAAAGACAAAAAGAAGAAAAATAAACAAGATCATTTCATCTAAATGATCTAATTCCTTTTAAATAAACTAGTTTTCAGTAAGACCTTATAAGCACCAAAACCCCTAGAAATTAGTAGCAATAGATTCTCTCTCTTATTTTCTTCATCAATTTAGCAAGGATTTTGTCAATAGTACCACTTTTTCCCTCCAAAAGACAACTTTTGTTTTCTGACAGTTTCCAATTTTTTTTTGGTTTTTTAATTCATTCATTCCTGATGGGTGCTTATTATCTGTGCCCTACTTGTCTTGGTTTTTAAATTGCTCCCGGGTTCTTAAGCTCGAAGTCTGTGTCATTGACTTGGACGTTTAATTTTTGCTGCAAGTATTTAAAGTTGTATATTTCCCCTAAGTAGTGCTTTAATTCAATCCCATAAATTCATACAGAGTGTGTCAATTTAATTCATGTAAATCTATTTTGACTAAGGTGGGGGTGGGGGTGCACAAGTGTAATCTCAGCAGTTCGGAGGCAGAGACTGGAAGATTTAGAGTTCAAGGCCAGCAGTGGCTACACAGCAAGTTAAAGGGAAGTTTGGGATATATAACGCTGCCCCCAAACAAACAAAAAGCAACAATAATAAAACAAAAATAAACAAGCAAAAATATGCAAGTGTTTGAGACACAGAGACAGGTGGATCTCTGAGTTTGAGGTCACCCTGGTCGGCATAGGGAGTTTCAGGACAGCCAGGGCTACACAGGGAGACTTCGTCTAGCTATACTTTCAAGTTTTGCCTAAACACCAGTGTTATTTAGAAGTATCTTATTTAATTTCCCAACATTTGATATTCTCAGATAACTTTCTGCGTTGATTTAATTAAGGATATAATGTACACAAGCGACTTGCATCTTCGGTTTTATTGTTACTTCTTTCATGGCTCAGTGCATAGTACATTCCAGAAACGTTCTGTATCTAATTTTCTAACTGTATATTCTGTAATCACTGAATGGAAAAATAGATAATGCCAGGCCAAGTTGGTTAACGGTGATATACAAGTCTATGCATTCTTGCTTCTTTTCTGTAAGGTTTTGGAAGTGGTGTATTAAAATGTCCAACCATTATCACTGCTTCGTCTCTTACCCATTTCTTTGTTAGGTTTTAGTTCATCTTCTCTGGGCTTCTACTGTCGAGTACAAGTATTACAATTATTACATCCTTTTGAGGATATGGAACTTCTATCACCTACATGGTCTCTTTTCGTTTCGAGGAGCATTAATTATCTTACAACCATTTTTTGCGTCTGTCAACATAGCCAGTATCATTCTTACATGGACGCAATGTCCACAGGATCTATGTTTCATCGCTTGACTCGCTTTCATCCTGAGGTATGTGTCTTCTGTAGACAAGACACGGCTTACTTTTGCTTTTCTAGTCTGATGATTTTGACCTTCTAGTGGGGTGTTTTTGTATGCCTTTGTTTAACAGAATTATTGATAGGTTTGCATTTGTATCTGCCAGTTTGTCATACGTTTCTATTTTTCTCCTTGTATCTATGTGCATGTTGCTCCTTATTTGCCCTATGTAGGCTAAACCTGCCGGAGGCAGCAAAGCATAGCTCCCCTCGAGGCTGGTCCCCGGCATAAATCTATTTACCTGTATAATTGTTATTTCTCTATGAATTCACCTTTAACATACTGTTTTCATTGTTTGCTTAATGCTCTTTCTAGTGTTTACAATATTAATCTTAACTTGCTACAATTTATTTTGATATCATAATCACTAATTGGTAGGATATTAAACTTTTATCAAGCATTCCTCCTTTGCCCCTCTCCTCCTTTGTGATCCCGCTGTCAGTTTTACAAGTTACAAGCACAATGCAGTGTTAGACTTAATGGTTGTACAGCTATATGGTTCTGCTAATTTTATACTTCATTTATACTTTCCCTGTTCTTCAAGATAGATATTCTCTGTTTTATTTCCAAATTCATTGATTGACTTGCTCATTTAAATCTTTTATTGAGCCCATGTGAATTTTTTATTTCTATTATTTTCTAATTCCTAGACTCACAGGTAGCTTTATTGTATACGATTCATATGCCATGTGTGAGAGTCTCTATAATCTGTCATTTTTATCAAACTTTCTTTTAATTCTTTTCAAGTGAATGCTCCCTTCTCTTTTAAAGCATAGTCATGATGGTTGTCTCAAATACTTCTCTATTAAATTCAACATCTGGAAATATTCAGGAATAGCTACTGCTAACTGATTTTCCTCATCTCCCTGGGTATAAGTCACACCTTCTTTTTATGTGACTATCTCATAACTTTGTGTTGTGTGTCGTACCTTTCAAATAATGTAGTACAACCTTTCTGGATCCTGACTCTTCTGCCAATGGTGGCTGCTGGTTGCTTTGATTTTGCTTGATTAGTTAGTAGCCAGGTTAGAATAACTACACCAAATCCTTAAGGATCATTGGTGGGCCTTTATAGCTTAGTTATCAACCAAATCCTGGCCAAAGTTCACATTCTGACATGTTTGGTCTTGAAGACTTCCTCTGACGGTGGCTCTATGGGAAGGGGAAAACTATGGGCTATTTATATCTTATATATGTTTTATTAAACTTCTTATGTTATCAAACTTCTTTGCTCTGCACAACAAAGGGTAGAGTCACTAGACTTGCCACGTGATCTAGATATCTAACTTCTGGGTTGACCTCCAAGGGTAATAAACTGAACATATCAAAGAAACACATCTACTTCTATTCAAAACAGCTAATATGTGGAGATAGTTGAGGTGTCCACCAGGCACATGGATGGGTAAGGAAAACGTGGAGCACATACACAATGGAGATTTATTTAGCTACAAAAGTCTTATTATTTGTGTCAAAATGGATGGAGCTGGAGGAAATTATGTTAAATGAAATAAGTCAAACACAGAAAGACAAACGGGGCACATACCTTTACTACGATATGTGGCCGCTTTTATAAACAAACAGTTCATTGGGTGTGTTGCTGCATGCTTGTAATGCCTGCATTTGGAAGGCGGCCTCAGAAGATTCGCCCAAAGTTTGAGGTCAGGTAAGTGACACTATAAATTCTGGATCAGCCAGGGCTATACTGTGAGAACCTAGCTAAGACAACAAAACAAAACAAAGCACGAAAGGCTCAACCTAAGGCCCAGCCATTGAAGAAGTACAGAATCATGGTTAGCACTAGGAAGGTGGTAAACAGAGAGGCAGAGGGGCCTTGTGTAAAGAGTAGAAGAGGATGCTTACCCTGGGTTATTCAGTTTTCATTTCTTATTCTTTTCTGCTCATACCCCCCTTTCACCTGAGAAATTCTGTTGCAACTCCAGGTATATAAAGTAGGTATGCAAATCAAATATTCATTGATAATAATCCATAAAGACATTTTTGTCTTACTTTTTTAGGATTTTTTAATTTATTTTTATTGAGCTCTACATTTTTCTCTGCTTCCCGCCCCCGCCTCTCCCCTCCTCCCTTCAACTCTCCCCCAAGGTCCCCATGCTCCCAATTTACTCAGGAGATCTTGTCTTTTCTACTTTCTACTTCCCATGTAGAGTAGATCTATGTAAGTCTCTCTTTAGTATCCTTGTTGTTGTCTAAGCTCTCTGGGATTGTAGTTAGTAGGCTGGTTTTCTTTGCTTTATGATTAAAAACCACCTATGAGTGAGTACATGTGATAATTGTCTTTCTGTGTCTGGGTTACCTCACTCAAAATAATGTTTTCTAGCTCCATCCATTTTCCTGCAAAATTC
>JAQHUG010000341.1:695509-719784 GCA_028555095.1 Dicrostonyx torquatus | reverse complement strand
CTCACAACCATCTATAATGAGGTCTGGTGCCCTCTTCTGACCTGCAGACATACACACAGACAGAATATTGTATACATAATAAATAAATAAATATTAAAAAAAAGAAAAGGGAGCATGTCATAACCTTACTAGATATTAAAACATACTCTAGAGCATCAAAATCCAACTGTGATATTTGTGAATGGATGAAAGGCAATAAAACCTTCAAATAGACCAAAGTACATATTTTTGTATTTGCTAAATAAAGCTTCCCAAATCAATAGAAGTAGAAATGAACTTTCTGATTAATAACATCTGAAAGGCTGAGTAGTCATTTGGAAAAAGATTAAGTTGAATTCATACCTCATAACATACATCAGCACGAAACCCAAATAGATCAAAGATTTAAGTTTAAAGAAAAATATTTAATTACTGGATTGGATGGTTTCATGTGTCAGCTTGACACAAGGTAGAGTCATCCGAGAGAAAGGAGCCTTAGTTGAGGAAATGCTTCCATGCAATCCATCTGTAAGGCATTTTCTCAACTACTGATTTATGAAGGCGAACCCAGGCCATGGTGTGTGGTGCCATCCTTGAGCTTCTGGTCCTGAGTGCTATAAGAAAGTGGGCTGAGAAAGCCAGGAGAAGCAAGCCAGTAAGCAGGACCCCGCTTTCTGGAAATCTGTTAGAGAGACAGCCCTACAGTCACGTGAAATGACATGTACGGCAATATTTAATTCAGCCCTGTTGAGGCAGAAAGGATTTCAGAGCAGAGTACGTGGTGGTTTGTCTACACAAGCCGAACCGCCCCTGCGTGAAGAGAGGAGGAAGCTCTGTAGGCACCACTGATGGAGATCTACGGACTAGGAGGAGGTAAGAAAGGCAAGGAGCGAACAGCATAATAATAGCCTGCGGTCTACATAGGAGAAATGCATTTGGCTTGGCTTGCATGGGATTTGTAGAGACACTGAATGTAAACCAACTGCAGGAAAGGTCCAATTGATTGTTGATAGGGACATGTGGCAGAGAATGAAGCAGGCGGGGTTAGAAATGGAGCTTTCTGTCTTTTCTTGGCTATATGGTTTTTATTTCTAAGTTATGGATGTTCAAAACAACTGAAAAGTATACATGTGATATATATGGATAAAGGTTATCTAAGGATAAGGATATCAGTTTTTGTTTGTAAATCAGGGGAATTCAAAAGAATCAAGAGAAGATGTGTTTTTAGAGTGTAAAGCATAGCTCACATGGCTCAGCTCTGGCATCTCTAGTATAAAATGAGACTAACTCTAATCTTTCTGCTTCTGAGAATGGCTAGTCTCAGCTTCTCCAAGTTTCATCAAGTGTTTCCAAATCGCTCTCTTTGGAAGAAAAGAGAACCACAACCTTTTCCTCGCTATTTTCTTTTTCTTTGCAGAAAGGCACCGCGTTTAAAGTCCAGTTGGATTTCACGTGGACCAAAGAAGAGGCTGCCCGGATGCTATTGATCCCCAGCACTCAGCAGTGCAAACGCCCTTGGGTGTGCTTTTACTTCAAGCAAATAGAAGTGGGCCCCGCTGAAAGTAGGGATGCCTGGCTGGGGGTGGGGGGACCCGAGCGCTCAGCATCCAGCTGAGAGTGAGATTCCTGGAGCAAGCCCCCTTCCTGTCACAGCACCCACGACATTCTGAATCTGCTCGCAGCCCAACGGCCTCGCTAAGGATGCTCCATCTAAAAGTGCAGTTTTTGGATGATTCCCAGAAGATTTTTGTGGTTGATGTAAGTGGAAATCACGTCGCTACGATTCCTTTATTATTCATTCAATAATGGTCATTTGTGGATAGCCCATTAGCCAGGGATGTTATGTCTGCTTTAGAACCAAATGAAGGGAGGACTGTGGTTTTTAGATTTGGAAAAGAAGTCTGTATTTAATGTCACGATGTGGCTCATGTTTTCCCATTAACCTTTCTTCTAGAACATGCTCTCTTTTCTCAAGGGACATTGAAAACAGATTTGAAAAATACGCTAAGTATTTGTGAAAAGGCAGCAACGACTCAGTTCTCCTACCCAATAAGGCATTATTGTTCATTGAAACTAGTTATCTGTACTCTGAGGTAGATTCTGAGGGAAATGAGAGGGGAAGGCTGCCTTCCTTTTCTGAGGAAAAACTACGGGTTATGGGGAGTAGAGTTACAGTTCTAATGAGAGCTTCAGAAAGCAACGCCACGAATGAAGGAGAAAAATAGGATAAGAGACGATTTAGTTTGATTTAGTACTTCGAGTTCAGAGTTCTTAATATAATTCCTAGCTACAGGATGATTGCATACAATTATACCTCATCTCTTCAAGAAAGAACAAATGTATTAAGCACATCATCTAATGCTCAAGCTCCAACATCCTAACATCTGTGCAATTTGATGTCAGAATTTATGTATGAGCATTTTGAAACGTTCTACTTTTCTTTTTTATTGGAAGCCAAAGTGCTGTTTCCTGTGATATTTACATAAGCTACTACCAAGGCACAAACAGTCCCTTTTCCGTGAAGTTCATACAACAATGCTGCATGCTTTCTCCCCCCTTTCACACATAAAGTGACAGCTACTCTAAGCTCAGCGTGATGTGTGGTAGCCCATTTTTCCAATGAGGATTTCATTTTGACTTGAATCATGTATTTTGTTGGTGATGACTTTCTGGTTTTAGCTGCTATTTTGCTGTCTCTTCCTTTCTGTTTTGTGCGCAAAAGACATTTCTAGCTCCACGGACCTGAATGATTTGTTTTGTAGCAAATGGATTCCATTAGAGTTATGGGGCATTTCCTATTCTTTCTTGGAAGTATATTTGAGGGGTGGAAAATGTCTTTTGAGTAATTTGTCCATTTGCAAGCTGGTGGTGGACTGGTGCCGTGCTCCACAACCCAAATTACTGAGCTATATTCAAAAGATACCGCTGGAGGCTAAATTTTTAATAGATACTTTAGGCATCTCAAAGAGAAATCTTTGACAAAAAGTGACAGAAGAGTTTTATGAATGTGCAGTTCTAATTCAGATCCAATTATATGGGGAGTGGGGAGCGCAGCACTGGAGCTGCACAGAATTCACCTCCCTAGGAGCCAGTTCCAGCAGCTGGAAGCCAGCCTGATTTGGCTTCAAGTCAGAGTGTCTCTTTCCAGCTGCAACACATTGTGTTCCTTGGAAAGATAATGGAAGAGATTTGATACCCAGCAATTCGGGTGTCAAAGCCTCCGATCCCTTTTCCTCTGTGCAAGGCTGCACCACGCTTAGCAATCATGTGCCTTCCTGAGTGGGAACAGCACAGGATGCAGTACTATAAGCAGCTTTGTTGGGAGGGAAAAGAGCTTAGCACCTGGCCATCAACACGGCAGTGTCTCCTTACCAACAATATCCATAGTGACAATGGTGGTGCTGCTGGTGGTGGTGGTGATGAGAGTAGGGTCAGGGGATGTGGGACCACTGGATAGTTTATATATTATCACAGCATAGTGTGTGAGCACAAGAGTGGGGGGTTTGAATCCAGAACCTCCCCGTACTCTTCCTTTTGCAACTGCATTCAGAAAACTCACCTGTCAGTAGTTGTCTAATCCTGAAACATTGCTCACGAACATTATTTTGTATTGTCCCCAAAGGATATATACTTTAGCATATAGTAAACATTTGTGGCTTTTGTAAGCCATTAGCAGGTCCTTCTTTCCTTATCCATGAAAGACGCTGTATGCAGCAAGATGGTCACTAGAAGTCAGGGGCACCATACTGAAAATTTGTTCACTGATTTGATGCATAAGAGCAACAGAAGTGGTATAACTATGACCTCCAAAGTGCTGGAATTATGGGTCATCATCACTTACATGTTCAGTTTGAGGCCAGCCTCAGCTACGTGAAACTCTGGCTCAAAACAACAAACAAACAAAAAACACCTTGAAGAAAGTTCTTATATTAGCACTCATATTTTGAACAGATTCAAGCAATGCATGGGATTTAAATGAGATCTTATTTGGAGCCCCCGGAAAGCCATGTGATAAGGTTTCTGATAGCATACTGAAGTCAGAAGAAGTTTGGATTTTTCTCAGGGAAGATTGTCCTTTAAAGATGAATTTATCTTTATCTTTAAGAAAGTAATTTTTATGCAAGCTAGAATAGTGGCCAGTTAGGCATCTGTGCCAATTGTACAGCACATACAGCAGGATAGATCTAAAAAGCACATACTATCAGATAGAATAATGTTAGCCAAGAAAGTAATAAAAATTCAGAACCACTAATCTCTACTCCAGTGGCATAATCTTTATGGTATTCTCAATATTCAAGATCTGTCTCAGGCCTGTAGACTGAGAAGCCTCATTTGTTAAGACGCCTCAAGAGCTGAAATCAAAGACTGATTACAAATTCTCAATGCCAAGGTCACCATTTATAGTGGAATTATGTACACCTGGGTCTTCCAATTAAACACTGAGAAGGCCAAATGATGTTACACAGTCGGGTCTGAGGAATTTGATATGCAGCTCTATTATTTAATAGTTTGGTAAGGCATCTGTAGCCACCAAAGCCCTACTAGTGACACTTATTAATTACTCATTCATTAATGTACCTGTTTAGTTTAAAAATTACCACTGAGGATCTCAAAAGTCCAGGCCTTGTTCTGTGCATAGCTGACTATCACAGGGGTAGGTAAAGTTCTTTTAAGCAAGGCTTAAAAAGCCTAAGCCGTGCTAGCTGGGCAGTAGATTGGCCTGGGTGATTCCTTCTCCTCTTGTTGAATTGTTGATGTGATTAGAGTACATCTGTCCTATTCTGCCTTTAACTTGCTAAGCCCTTTAGTGAGATTATTCGGAAGAGCATCTGGCTTCGGAGACATCCCGTTTGCTTGGCGTTTCTTTGCTCTAAGGCAATGTGCGCCAATCTTACAGATGAAGCTTCTGAAAATCTTCGTCAGCCTTTTCCACTGCGACGTTTGAGGAGTGTTTAGGGAGTGCGGGCAAGGCAGACAGCTTCAGCAATGCCAGAAGGGGCCCGCTGAAGTACGATCCTAGGAGGACCATGGAACGAGAATCTCATCTTGGTTTTCAAGTCCCCATATATATTTTATAAAATTGATCATTGTCAAATTCAGGCACCAACCTTAGGGCCACTGTTAGCATCCTTAGAAGATCAAGGGTGGCTTTTTGGATACTGAGACTGAGTGGGCAAGAGGAGCTATAGAGGACTATCATATGGTTCAAAAAGTGATTACAAGTTTTAGTGCAAATTCAGTTTTGCCCCTTCAACAAAGGAAGTAGAAAGAAAGAAGAAAGAAATGATAAGGCTAACGCTAAACTTTTCTGGGCTCTTAGAGCAGAGCTTAGGTTTTGACATTGACTACAGATCCCTAATTCCTTCGCATATACACACCACGGCGGTGCAACTTCCTTATAACTCGAGCTGTTTGCGCCACTTCCGTTTAGATGGAGCGCTTTCTGAAATAGTTATCCCATCGCCACAATCAGTCTGACATCTGCACACTCCCTTCCTCTGCTCTGTTCTTGTCTCCACCAAAGCTATTGTTTCTGGATTTCTTCAAAATCGCATTTCACTTGATAGTTTCTAGGCACTAAAGTCCAAGCAAGAGGTTGAAGGATCTCAGTATCTCTGCTTTTACGTTTGTCTGATTGCTAGGTGATCTGGCTGACCATCCGGTGATTACCCTGTGAGAGCACAGTGAATCAGCTCATCTGATCCCCTCAGGAGCTCACAACAAAGGTCACTGGCTCTCATTTGCTAACAAAGACAAAGGAGAGGCCGGGTCTAGACTGAGCATTATCTATGGCAAATGGAAAAGCAAAGCACTGCCCGGTGATTATTTTTTAATCAGTAGTGGAATTTACTTTATAGATACTTGTCTAGAGGTTTTTTGTTTTTTTGGTTTTTTTTTTTCCAATTTATAGTGATGAGGGAACTTTTGTAATTTGGTCAACAGTGAATTGGATAACTTGTCCCACATCACAGGGCTAGGTTTTTCCAACGCCAGTGACAGGGATTGCTCTGGTATAATAAAATGCACCTGGATTTCAGGCTGCAAAGCCTGTCATCTTAGGCCAGTCACGTATCCTCTTTGATCTTGAGTTGTGAGGAGTCACGCAAATGTGATAATGTTTATCTGGAGTCTGATAAACCAGGATAAATTGGAATCTGCGTTTACAAGCTGTGGGGCCTTGAGGAGCTTATCTGAATCTCAGCTGAACCACAACTGTCAAAAACAAGACTTAAAAGCCTTAGGAAATTTCCCCCAAAGAACAGCTCTTTCGGTTGTTGAGTAGGAGGGCACCGAGAGAGTAAGATGTGGGAGCTAGAATGAAGGGACAATGGTGACATCTGCAAAAGACAATATGAAGATCGATGTGCAAAAGAGAACAGAACTTGGTCTTTTCACAAAAGGAAAAGGTCATTTGAATGGCTGGATTGAAAGGAAGACAGGGATTGGCTGAAAAACTAAGGTTCAATACTGATTCCATTGTTCAGGTACTACCTGTGACGAAGTCCAATCTGTCTTCTGAAAGTGATGGAGAATTGGGGAGGCTATTAATCTCAAAAAGTGAGGACATTATTAGAATAAGCTTGGCTTCTTAACTTATCTGTTTAGTTGCCCAACTGATATTTAGTAAAAGATGTATGTTAGGTCCTTGAGAGAGCAGGTAGAATCTGGATGATAACAAGGTCAGTGGCCCCAATTTTACATGCTCAAAGCACTTTCTAACAAATAAGTAAGTGCCTGAACATCAGTATTCTAGCCAGATAGGGGTTGAAGGAATTAATGACATCTAATCTCAAATCAGCCAGGCTGGCCTATTGATTATTTCAAACTGAAATCTTCTGAGGACATGTAACTTCGGGAAGGGCCATTTGGCCTCTCTTTTCAACAGACTCAGAAGGATTCTCCCCGGAGGGATGGCCTTCACATACCAAAGCTGGGAAATGGCCTTGGTCACAAGAGACTTGTTTAGGTCGCAGGGCCCTTGAGTAAACAAGCTCCTTGATTTAACCCTTATCTTTCCATAGCAACTGCAGTTGTCTGCCGTCTATCTCTGTGTGGATGGCCCTAGAATTTACTACCCTAGTCCAGATACCAATTAAGTCAGAGCTTTTTGGGTTTTTGTCTAAATAGTATGAGTGGTCTGTGCTTTGATGATTTCTTCAGAATTCACAGTTGTGGTTATTTCCATGTACATGTGAAATGAAGAAAGCTATGACGTAGTATGTAGCTGAATCAGCTAGTGTACTGACTGGGTTTCTGTAACCAAAGGGAACCACACAAGAACCGAGCAAGGTAGCCGGTTCCCCACACCTCTTCCCCTCTCTCCCATAAAGTGTGGATTTAGCCAGCGGTGATTACAGACAAGAAAGAGGCCAGACACAAGAGATGCTAAAGGAGGCAGAATTTCTAGAACCATTTTATGACTCCTGTTTGGAGATGGAAGGAAACTGAGGAGCGATCATGTCAGAAGGAATCTTCATGTTTCTGGCTCTTTGGCCACACGGTGATTGAAAACACGGCGAGCAGACTGCACTGAGGGGGGACAATAATAATTTTCCCATTTGAATTTAGGGATGAAATTATAGAATGAAATGCTCGGCCTTAATTCTAGTCTCAGCTCTTATAGTTTTGAGTGGGACTTCAGGAAGGCCACATCTCCTCCCTGAACCTGTGTTCCTAGCAGGTCAGGTGGCAACAGTAATACCACTTAGCTTGGGAGGACCAGTGGAAAAATAAACGGGATAGCAGATGTAAGGATCCTGCACAGGGCAGGAACCCCAGGTTTGTTTAACCTCACTCCTTGCTCCCAGAACTGTCATTTCTACCCTTTCCAGAGCAACAGAACAGTCTTCTTCTCCCGGGCTGGAATTTCTTTGCAGAATCCTTGAGCTTGTCAATCACCTCCATTGAGAAAGCTGTGTTCTCCTAGCTCTTCACTTCTTGGGGCTTTCAGGGAGTGGTTAATTTGTCTGGCCCTTCCATTGGGATTTTGGTCATTAATCCTGCGAAGGTCAATAATAACTGTCTAGTATTAACTAAAATAACTCAGGGTTTCCTTGGATGAAGTAGATGGAAGCAACCAAACTACATTGTAAATTACTCCATGGTCACAACTCATAGTAATGCTAAACCAGTCAACAATAGCAACAATATCACTGAATAATTGCCATAGATAGTGTTGATCAAGGGTATGGTCTAGACATGTTTTGCATGCTCCATCTTGCATAATTCTGCACAAATCAAATAAACAAGTGGCATTAACTAGTATACTTCTATAACTTCTCTGTGACTCAAGATTTGTCTCATCTATAAAAGGGAAGATTATTAGCACCCACGCCACAGAGTTGTTACAAATTAGCATATGTAATAAAGCAAAGCCAATAAGTCTATACCGAGGCCCATGGATGAGACTCTGAGTGTAATTTATCATTACACTTTTCCTTATTTTGTGTGTGTTGTGTGTGTGTGGATGCCCATGTGCTGTGATACCTGTGTAGTGGTCAGATGATAACTTGAGGGGGTCAGTGCTCTCTTTCCCCAATATGGGTCCTGGAGACTGAATTCAGGTCCTCAGGCTTGGTGGCAAGTGTTTTTATCCTCTGAGCCATTTCACTGGCCCATCCAAGTTTAAATGTTGAAAGGACATCCTGAGACTCATGTTCCAGCAACAGCAGCCCAAACTGCTGAAGTCAGAAATAATATGTTCTTGTCCATTTGTACAGGAGTGGAAATGGATACATAGAGAGCTTGAGTTTCCCAAGATCCCACTGTTGCTTAGTAGGTGAACCAGGACTCAAGTCATAGACTCTTGGCTGCTCTGTATTTAGGCAGGAGGCTTTCTCTGAAATTGCATTGTGAGCGATGAAGCTTCCCGAGTTTTCAGGAATTTGGGATCTGTCCTGTAGATCCGTGCAGACCTCCCCATATTGGATCCCCCAAATCAAGGGTTTGCAGATAGAAAAACAGATGAACTGGAGCAGCTCACTTCCTCGCCCACTTGTGGAAAGAAGGCCAAAGGAAGGAACTTGGAAGGTCAGGTCATGGAAAATCAGGCGGGAATCATAAAGCCCAGCCTAGCCAATATTAGCAGTGTCTTTGCCAGGGATTTATTTGTCATTACAGGGGGGCAATGCTGCCCAGAGAACGCTTTTGTTTGAACTGAGTTTTCTCTGTCCCTCACAGCCAAAGGTTTGTTGATTTGGAAAATAAATTGAACTGGAAAAGAAAGAAAACGCTTGTGTTCTGTCTGTCAAGCAGCCAGCAGGCCAAATGTGGTTTAGGTGCTGCTCATCCCCAGCACCACCCCCACTCAACTGGGGGCCCTTCATCCACTGTCACCTGGCTGCCAGGATGCTTTCCTGCCGGAGTCCAGAGGAGAGGCCTGGCCTGCAGCCGGGCCCCTCCCCAGCCTCCTCACTCTCCACAGCAGAAAGGAGGAAGGAATCAGTCCCAGGAAGATCTGAAGGGAGCTTTGTGGGGAGAGGACCTCAGAACTGGTTTGGAGTCAGGTGGGTGATGGTTAGATGTTTCTTCGCGTCTGCACTTGCGGGAACCTCAAGAAAGAGTTTCAGCTGGCTGAGGCCTTGCCGGCCTCTCGCCTTTCATCACAGCACAGGGCTCCTGCCTGCTGTTCCTGCCATCCTGGTGCTGAGGAATCCTCCCAGCTGAGGCTTCCCACTCTTGGCCAGGCACTCTGTTGCTAACAAGCAAGAGTCCATTACGTCTCTCTCTTCTCCCAGGGACAGCAGTCCTGTGTTTGGCTGGACTGTCAGGAACACAACCACGTCCGAGTCTTAAGAATTTACTTTAACTTGTACATGAAGACAACAAAGCTGACAACTATGGCCGAGAGAAAGCAGATTTCCAAAGTCACTAAAGGGGGTCCAATGTCTTGGGGTCAAAGGGGAATGGCCCTGGGGGCAGAACTAACTGGGGTAACAGGAGAGGCCCAGCTGTTTCCTAGAAGGGCCTGAAGCAGGCCAGTCAAGTGCCAGAGAGCAGTGCTAGCCTTTGTCCTACTTGGTGTCACTCAACAGCACGGTGACTGACAGAGCTGGAAAAGATCCGGTTAGCGCATTTCTCCCACTAAGAGGCCTGGCCTTTAGAGTTCCTCTGTACCCCAGGAGGTAGGTAGTGCAGAGTCACAAAGCCACTAGGACAAAACCCTCCTGATAAGATCTGCTGAAGGCCAGCTAAACTGGAAGGTGACAGGCATTGGGGGAGAACTGCAGGTTGTGAAACTGGCTGATGCATAGCTTGTCTCCTTGTGAATCTCCAGCTATCGCCCCTGCCCCCAACACCACCAGAGGCTTTTTTTTTTTTTTGCAGGCCACTTTTCTTTATTCTTGCTTTTCCTCTCTCCCCAACTTCCTCCCTATCTTCTGGGCCCAAGGTGTGGGGCCAGAAAATGGATTTTGTCTAGAGTGAGCTGACCCCCGGCCCTGGAAGCATTTAGGCATGGCGCCTCATGCTAATCGTAGGGCTTAGCTGTCTTAAACAAGCAGCCCTTTGTCCTCTGAGATTCCTTTTGTGATGATGAAAGTCACCTTTCAGCAGACTTAGGGACAAAGGTTCTCCAGAACCCCACCCTCCGGACTTCACAAAGTTCCTGTCAGCTACCTTCAAAGCTAGGAGATAACCGTTTCCACACCTACCCATGTTCCTGGAGGTCCCATTTATTTCACACAATAAGTTCCCCTTTAAATAAGAACCTAAGAGTCCTCACTAGCTCCAGGCTCCACAGTGCCAGTGGAATCTTCCCAAGACATCTACCATAGTAGACTTCTTCCCCTGGCATCATGGAGATGGTCATCCGGGCCTTCAAAGGAAGCTGTTTCTGACCTAAGCCCTAAACAACCAGTGCTAATTATTTGGGCGTGTGCTGGGGAGTTGGGGGCTGAGCGAGCAGAGGCGAAGACGGTCTAGAGACAAAGGAGGAAGCAAGGGTGAGCCTGTGGTCTGTAGATCAGGCGGGCTCCATCTGAGTGGGGAGGAAACGGAGTGCTGAGCGAGTGGAGACAGGAGAGAGAAGCATGAGCCAAGGGGAGGGGGTTCATGCAAAGAAATTAATGTTCGGCAAGGTTACACATGGGCCCAAGGTCATACAACTACACAGAAAGACAAGTCGGAAAGACAAGTCAGGAGCTAACGGTAACAAGCTGACTGCAGAGCTGCCCAGTTTGGGCTCAGAAAATTCTGTCACAGTTTCACAATGAGCAAAGTGATTTGCTGTCCTGTCTCCTTTTTGCAACTTGTATTTGGACTTCAGCATTTAGAAATAAATCTTAAAATGTGTCAGTTTTACTTAGCTCTGTGTCTCAAGCGATACTAAAACAACCAATAACAGCAACAACCAAAACCGCCCTAAATTAGCTGAGGAAATTGAATTTCTGGGGAAAAAAAATGTATCCTAAGGGAACAGTTAGGGTTGTGTCTATAGATGTGTGTGCTTCTTTCTGTGCAAAGATATTTATCTTCATTTTGTTTGTGACTGTTAAGAGGAGAAGACAGCTTACATGGTCAGCAAGGTGGTTTCCTATGGCATTTGTCATGCAGGACTAAGCTTTTTAAAAAGTTTGTCACTAAGGAATCAGGTGACATCCATTGAAAATTGTTTTACAAGCTTTACTGTAAGGTCCTTAGATTGGCTGACTCTGATGAAATTATGAGGGCATCATTTCTTCTTTTCTTTGACTGATTTCCTCATTTTTTGGAGGCAGGGTCTCATCTACCCCAGGTTACCTCTTAGCTCCATGAACTCACCATGTAGCTGAGGCTAGTCTTGAACTCTTGATGCTTCTGCTTCCTCCACACCCCAAACGCTGAGACTCCAGACGTGTATTAGCATATCTAGGTCATTCCAGACTTATTTGTTTATCTCTTTCTTGCGATAACTTGCTGTATTGCCAGCGCTTATCTGGAATCCTCAGACTCAGGTGAGCCTCCCAAGTAGGTGGAACTTCCTAAATAGTTGAGGCTAAAAGTGTGCATCATCGTGCATCACCATGCTTGATACCCTCAGTTTTTAATAAGCACCTATTGCTCTGGAGTAAGGCCAAAAACCAGAAACAACAAGGGAAGCTTCATTTAAAAAAGCTGTCCCAATGATAAATATGTGAGGCAATGCACATGTTAATTAGCTCAAATTAATCATTCCACAGTGTATACATATTTTAAATGTCATGCTGCGCATGATAAATATGTGTAATTTTTACCTGTTCACTTACAAATAATAAATTTAAAACAGTTGCCGTATAAAGTCCTTTTCTGCCTAAGCGGTAAAGCTGCCTATAGCAAAGTTATATGCCCTGCAGATGTGCCAGGTCCCTGCCCCTAGATATCAAGCCCTTGTCCACTAGCCCACAAGGACCCTTGGACTCTTTTCCAACCTAAATTATAATGCTAATAGCTAGTGTGTGTCAAAAGATGCCTATTGTGTTCCAGGCATGAAACTGGGAATTCTGCATGTATTCCCTAAATGAAATCCACAGTGAAATAGGAGGCAGCAACACTCCTACTTAACAACTGGGAGGCATGTAGAAGCAACAGGCTCAAGTTTGCAGATGAATCACGCCTCTACTTCCAGCTGCTTGGGCGGCCAGGGAAGAACTGTCACAAGTTCAAGGCCTGCTTGGGAGCACAGAGACCGTTCAAGGACAGACAAGGCAAACTAGCAAGATCTTGCCCAAAACACAAATCCGAAAAGTACTAGGAATATAGCTCGGTGGTTGAGTGCTTGCCAGATGTGTGCAAGGTCCTGTGTTCAGTTCCTGGCACAAAAAAAAAAATGTAGCTATCTAGTTAAGGGGTAGAAACAAGCTTTGGATGGGATGGTACGGGGGAAGATCCTGTAACTTTGACCCCTTTCCCTGTTCTCAAATGCCTGCCGTCTTAGAGCTGCTGCGTTAGCTGTCACAGGTGCAGGGGATGATGGTCCAGATAATGGTCAGCAGCTGGTTGGGGCAATTGGCTTGAGGAAACAGTCTTTCGACTCTTAGGGAGCCTTCACAGGACAGATGAATAATGAGAACAGTTCAGAGGTAGTGCAAAGGTGTGTGGTGTCTGAGCATCATGCAGGGACACAAAGGTGGCCTTGCTTTGTTGGGAGCTCTCAGGGAGTAGGATAAAGTTCAGGCAAAGTGAGGTCTATTAAGTCTGTGAAGGCAAAGTGTGTACGTTGACTTATTAGGGCTTAACCTGGGACATAGTAGGTGTTCAATAAATACCAATCTACGAATTTTGTTCATGCTCTTGGCTGCTAGGCAACTAGTAGCTCACCCTGCTCAGATGGGTGAGTCAGCAGACCAAATGCCAGTTTGCTGATTTTAGGAGGCAAGACCTTCAGGCAAGAAGGATGTAGTACACATATTTTACATTGTAGAGTATCAATTTGTTTCTATGCAGATGTGTGATTGTGCGGTTTCAGTAAGCCTCCGCGGGTCCTGTGAAATGGATATACCAGAAATGAGAAGCACCCTGCCTCAGGCTCTTGCGGTGAATGACACAGAAGAGAGGTCACCTGGACCCTAATAACCCACAAAGGCTCCTGAAGTCTTTGTGTGGATGCTACCAGGAGCCCACTTCTGCATTTGAAACAATGTAGAGTAGCTAGTGTCAAATTCAACATTAAGAAGAGAAGAATATCTTTGGCTTTGACTTATAAATAGCAATGAGTCAGCTTAACCAGATCCTTCTCCAGAAATACTTCTACCTAAGCAATCAAAAGAGGAAGGTATTGGGAATGACTAATTTTAAGACCCGAAGGTTAGCATCTACTGGGATCAAGTTTCCCACTGAACATTGCTCATAACTTAGAAATTCTTCTTGGCTTCCCCCACAATGTCACATTTTGCAAGTCAAATCATGCTTTCTCTTTCTTGTGCACTGGATTTCTTGATGCACATTATTTAAAGGCAATATACGAATTAAAAGTGCTCCGGACACAACTGTGCCTCTGCCTGGGTATGACTAGAGAATTCTAGCCAGCAGCTTTGAGTTCTGGCACACACACGCCCTCACAGTAGAGCTTCCAGATCGAAATGTCGAGGTGGGGAAGGGCAAAGGTCAACTGTAATGGGGCCGAACCCATACTGAAAAGAATGTGGTACCCCTAGGCGTTGGTTGGAGTCTGGATTATTTCAAGAGTCTCAAATACACGAGGCAGTCCTCAGAACGTGGGTGATTACGTGCCGGTAGTGCTTACAAGGAAAGGAGCAGGAAGTGCAGGCAGGCTCTGGAGTGAAATTATACAACTGTGCCCCAGGTTTAGCAGATCTTTATAGAGCACCTACTGTGTGCACAGCATACACAGCGTCCAGTCAAGAGGCAAGTAGAGCTAACTGGATTCTAAGTAGTTGCTATATTAGGTCCAAGTCAGTGCCTAATAGCAACCCCATAGGAAGAGACTAGATGTGCTGGGCTCAGGAACTCAAGCGCATGTGTCAGAGGGCAAAGGAGTGACCGGACAGGACTTAAGTGACTCCTGTGAGTAGGGTACTTGGAAAGAGTCCAAGTGAGACAGAGGCAGGGGCTTCCTGCTCCAGGGTAGAACTGCTCCCTTCCCTTTGGTCCTCCATTGTCAACAAGCAAACACACCTGGCTAATGACAGGGTGTTGAAAGAATAAAGGAATGAGACACTTTGTCCCAGAAAGAGAGTAATAGTTTGTCTAATCTGTCATTGCGCCACTCAGAATCCCCTGAAAGGGATTTTTCTTAATTAAAGGAATTTCATATTAAGTTTCCAGAAATGATAGAACCTAAACTAATTACAAAAAAAACCTTACAAACTTTGGGTAATTGAAAATAAAAAGGTAAAATTCAACCATGACTCCTTCCCCCAGATTTTACTACTTTTACTGAGGTGAGGAGAGTGAAGTCAGAGAATTGTGAGTTCAAGACCAGCCTGGATTCTTTATCTAGAGACTACAAATTCTCTGCCCCCCTTCACCATTACACACACACACACACACACACACACACACACAGAGAGAGAGAGAGAGAGAGAGAGAGAGAGAGAGAGAGAGAGAGAGAGAGAGGGGCAGAGGAGAAGGGAGGTGATTTTCCCTAGCACCCCTAATACATTAGGAATGGGGCTCTGTTGGAATTCACAGCCTGTCAGAACAAAGTAACTTTTACTCAGGTCACAGTCCAGCTGGGCCATTCAGCCAAACTGAGCAAAGCTGATTCCAGAAGGGCAAATGAGGAGGATGCCACGGAAAAGAAGAGGCCCCAGAGTCATAAGCAGGAGAAAAGAAAGGCTAACCAACAGTACAGTGAGGTGGTGAGGAAGGATGGTTTTCGTCAGGGAGCCAGATCGAATATGAAAGAGGGGCATTCAGGTGTTGGGCCCTAGGGATAACTAAATAGCAAAACATATTCCTGAGACCCCGCTTGTTTCTGCTCTTTCACATGCTTAGCTGTTGGTGTTCCCTTTATATTTTAGGACAGTATGGAGGCCAGAAGTCCTGGGTTCCATTCCTAGGTGGGCTACTCATTTTCTGATAGGCCCCAGACAAGTGTCTTACTTGGGCTGGATGTCAGCTTCTAACTTCGTAGAACAAGGCTTTGGAGTGTGGAGTTTGGAACGGCTTCCGTCGGGGTCCTGTTGTATCACATTACCATAGAGAACTGATTTCAAGTTTAGAAGGAAACTCCAACAACCATTTGGAATCTGGTTGTGCCTCATGCACACTGCATGGATTTAGTGCTAAGCACTTCATGGAAACAAACAATTATAATTGTTTTAATTACCCAGAGTAGCTAGTAATTTCGAGAAGACTTGGGAGCTCTGTCTTGAGAATGCTGTTATTACCCTGTCACTTCGCAGCAGCCTTTCCAGTACAAGCATGATAATTTCAATGTCCCAGGAGTGGGGGCATGGCTGCTATTAGGGTGGTAATCTTGTGGGTTGTTTTTTTTTTCCCTTTTCCCCCCTCTTAGTATAAAGGGTGACTGAGTGGTGAGAGTCAGTTTGCAGCCAATCTAGCAACTTGAATCTGATACAACCTGTCCAGGTCACTGCCAGGCCTCCGGAAAGCCCCAGGCAATGATGCATTCTCATTCCCTTGGAACTTTCAAAGGGTGTCTGCTAGAAAGTATCACCTATCAGATGCTACACTATGTAATTCCAGAGTTCTCTTTGCAATTTGCTTTCCCTCGGCATCAATACGGCCAAGGGCAAAAGGGGTGATAGGCAGCTGTTCAATTGAGTCTGCAGGACCCCCCAGGACAGTGAAAGTCACATGGCTGGAACTCTCCCCGAGCAGTTAATCCTGAGCAATTTGAAGCCTCCCCCCCCCCACACAGACACACTCCGCATGCAGCGCTTTGAACAGCTCTGAGTTTTCAGAAACCAAATGAAAAGTGGTTGTAATTTGGTGTGAATTTCACACATGCACCAGCAACTCTAAGGTTTGGTCTCTCTGCTTGCCCCCGTGAGACAATTGTAAGTACCCAGTTAAACTGCTTCCCTCCAGGGTTTATGGCTGAGTCCAGTAGGTTCTGGGAGAAAGGGCCTCAGTCGACCTCCTACTTCGTCTTTGTTGTTTTATGTGCAGCCGCACCTTGCTCTCCACCAAAAGCTAAAAGATTGCCTGCAAAGGAGCGGTCCATTTTAGAAGGGAGCTACCACCACCTGCTAATTAGTCTCTTCAAGCTTGGGCGGTCTCTTCTCACCAGGAATGATCCCCCAGAAGCCCTGCCCTAAAGAAGCCACCTTGCCTACATCTCTAGGCAACTTCCCCACTGCTAATTTCCCTTCCCCTTTCCATTTGCTTCTTAGAAAATAGGTTGCATCTGATAATAGTAATATGTAAGATGCATGCCACAATTTTTTGCAGTGTCAGAATTATTATGTTTTATCTCTGGCTGCCCACTCAGCCTTTCTATATCTTTAAAAATACTTATTAATGTATTAACTAATTAACTGATTTATTTATATAAACAGTGATAGATATATAGGAGAGAGAGAGCACACACTGTACACGCATGTGTGCGAGCATGCCATGGTGCACAACAACTCTAGGGTGTCCATTCCTTCTTTTACCATGTTGGTCCCTGAGATCCAGCTCAGGTCCTCAGGGTTAGTAACAAGTGCCGCTATCAGTTCAGTCATCTTTTGGGGCCCCAGAGTATTTGTATTTTTGATAAAAATAGTAAAATTAGTTTTTGAGAAGCAGTGCCAGAATTTAATCTTCAATGAATCCTTGGGTTCCTGGGTCAGTAGAGGCTAAGAAATGAGAAAGATTTCTCTTTGCGGGGGGGTGGGGTGGGGTGGACAGGCTCAGTATGGATGAAGTACCTGCTGGTGTTGTTTCCCAACACAGGCATGGATGGAAGTGAAAGATACAGGAGAAGATGAACGAAATCCTCACCATGGACAACAGTGCTTCACTCGGAAATGCACCGAGCAGGACTAAATGCAGAAATACCCCCAAAACTTCTTGCTTGACTTAGAACCTGTCCATCCTTTACCCAGAGTTCTCTGCTTGGCTCTGGGTTCCACAGAAATGCTTGTGACCCTTCTGGGATGGGTCCTGTGTCAGATATCCTCCACATCAGATGCACACATTACGATCTTAACAGTAGCAACATTGCAGCCGGGCGGTGGTGGTGCACGCCTTTAATCCCAGCACTCGGGAGGCAGAGGCAGGCTGATCTTTGTGAGTTCGAGACCAGCCTGGTCTACAAGAGCTAGTTCCAGTGCAGGCTCCAAAGCTACAGAGAAACCCTGTCTCGAAAAACAAAAACAAAAACAACAACAAAAAAAAAAACACAGTAGCAACATTGCAGTTGCGAAGTAGCAACCAAATAATGTTACGGCTCGGGGTCAGCACAATATGAAGAACTGTATTAAAGGGTCCCAGCAGTAGGAAGGCTGAGACCAACTGCTCTAGTTCAGGAATGAAGGGTTTTGAGAAAAGGAGAGGAGCAAGCAGAGTGTGCAGAAGGAGCAATGTCCCAAGAGACTCCATGAGGATACAATGTGATTGTCCTGCTATGGAGACAGCTGATGTGGAGCAGCTCAAGAGGGGTGAGTGGGGTCAGCTGAAAAAGAGAGAGGAACTAAAGAAGCTCTGAAATTTACCCCAGGAAACAGGAAAGAAAACACCAGGTGGAGGAGAGGTTTGGCTATTTTGTCACTATGCCAGCAGAGGGCGTAAGATACGACAAAGGTTGCTTTGTTTTTCAGACTTGGGCAAAGGATAGAGAGCCTCAAAGGAGGGACATGGGTACACGGGTACATGTATTTATACATTACATGCACACACACGCACGCACGCGCACACACATAGACATAAACATTTTTAGAGACCAGTTTAGAAAACGAAATGAAAAACCCAGTAGACTGCCAAGTGCGATCAAGTTCAGTGGTGGTGTCTGCACACCCTTACCCTGGCAGGAGCTAAGACTACAGTCTGCAGATAGAATGCCGGCAGTATTAGATGGTTCACCCCTTCCCTGCCTCTGATCTCTTGTGCCCACTATGGTGCTGTCTCACAGCTGGCTCTTCTCTGTTGTCATGCCTACGGCCTTACTTCACATCTATTATCTTCACTTAAGACAATCATGATGGTACCCTAGAGAATCTTCGTGACCCCCATTTGTGCCATCTTCTGTTCATCCTCACCTCCTTTGTTTCTCAAAGTAGTCCCAGCCAGCATTTCTCCTACCCAGGGCCCCATGAGCAGCGAGAAACGGAGATGCTCAGACTTTGGCCACACCTACTGAATCAGCATACTTTTGAACAAGACCCCCCACCCCTCAAGGGATTTACTTGGAATTTATAGTTTGGGGAGCTGTGCTCTACTTCCTGACCCATGTTTCTAAAACAAGATTCTGGGAGCTGGAGAGATGGCTCAATGGTTAAGAGCATTGCCTGCTCTTCCAAAGGTCCTGAGTTCAATTCCCGGCCACCACAACCTTATCTGTACTGAGGTCTGGTGCCCTCTTCTGGCCTGCAGACATACATGCACACAGATAGAATATTGTATACATAATAAATAAATATTTTAAAAAGACTACATAGTTAAAAAATAAAAATAAAACAAGATTCTGACCATGTCTATATCTTTTTAAAAATTATTCATGTCTTTTGCTCCCTCCTTGAGGCCCACATCTGGGGGCTTGGCTTCATATGCCACAAAACACACGCTTGGGTTTGTATGGCTACTGCCCGCTTTTGCAGCTACCGAGTCTCACTCCTTTTTCTAACAACAGCAAACTGCTCGGTGGCTCATTGTCTAGACAAGGTTTTCTAATCCCTTTTGCTTCTGAGACCCTTATTTCTTTCTTTTTGCCAGTTCTAACTCTGTGTCCGGTTGGGCATCCCCTCTGCCGGAAGTCCCTTGTGCTATGTACTATCTATTTGGGGGTAAGTAGGTTCACTTTGGATGGAACCTCATACGACCCTGCATACATTCCTACACAAAGGCACTTGGCCCTTCATTCTGCTGTGATCATCTGTGTGCCTACACTGCCCGTCCGTCTGTGTTCCATCACAATCATGCCTCTGCGCTGCTCGCAGCATCCTCACTGGACAGTAGGAAAGCACCTTGCACAGGGCGGGCGGGGGTCTCTACAATGTGTGCTGAATTGAAGAGAAGGTGGAAAGGGTCATAGTGGATAATGCTATATTCAGAATGACAAAAGCAAGGGGGGTCAAAAATAAGCTTAGAGTAGGGACAGCGTGAAGATCAAGCAAACCAAAAGAACCCGGAGAAGAGAAAAAAAAAATAGCACAGGAGGCCGGGCGGTGGTGGCACACGCCTTTAATCCCAGCACTCGGGAGACAGAGGCAGGCGGATCTCTGTGGGTTCGAGACCAGCCTGGTCTACAAGGGCTAGTTCCAGGACAGGCTCCAAAGCCACAGAGAAACCCTGTCTCGAAAAACCAAGAAAAAAAAATAGCAGAGGAATGCGCTAAAGGAGGGGTGAGATGGCCCTTTGAAGTGTTAAAGTGTTGAGGACACCGGAAAGACTAGGAAAGCACTTCTGCTCTCATTATCATGAAAATGGAAACACAGGGCTATAATGACCAAAACATCAGCCGGCATTCATCACTATTAGGAGAAACCTCATAATAACGTGTGTGGGCCCTAACGTTCCAGATTCTCATAATATGAAGGAACACCGCTTCTATGAAAACAGACCTTGTAAGCAGTCCAAATGCTGAGAGCTGGGTGACCACACACCAGGGTTTGTTCAAGACAGTCCTGGGTTACACCTGTTGTGAAGCTGTAGTTATTATTAGTGGCCCCTGTCAACCTTAAAAGTTTCCAAGTATGGTTGATAAATTATGTGGTCACATACAAACACTCAGCGCTTCCTGCAACCTTCTCTGAGCCAGGTCCCATACAACGTACTTCAGAAGAATATTTTCATGAGCTACTCACTAACATTCTTCTTGAAGTTAAGATTATAATTCAAATGCTAGCAAATTCCTAATTTGAACGTGTACAGATAAATGGTCTGTAATAGTTCATTGCACAACCTTCAAACTCTATCTAACTCTAGGATATTTTAATCACTTCAAAAAGAAATTTGGTACAAATTAAGAGTCATTGCTCCTTCCTCCCTCCCAGGCCCTAGCCGCTGAAAACCCTAAATTTGTTTTCTATCTCTATGGGTTTGCTGAGTCTAGACACTTTGCATTAATGGACTTATATACTAACTGGTCCTGGGGTCTGGCTTTTGATCATCCAATTTTTCCAGTGAAGGAAACTGAAGTTTAGGACAGACAAAGCAGCCTGCCTAAGACACCCCATCTCCTGGGAGGAAAGTCCGAGCTAGACTTAGGTGTGTCTGGGCTGCAAACCTGCATGCTTAGTCACCACGATGTGCTGACTTCCCCTATGCAAGGTGGGCACACAGGCTTTTCTCCTTGGGCCCTCTGCTGATGCATTCTTTCCAAAATGCTTACAAGTTTTCTTTGTTGGAGAATTCATTTAACATTTGGAAAAAATAAAGAATGGCGTGTGCTACAGTGGTACACATCTTCAATCCCAGTCAGCCCTCTGGAAAGTGAGACAGGAAGATTGTGAGTTCAAGACCCGCCTGGGCTACATAGGTAGACAATGTCCTCAAACCAACAAACACAAAGTCAAAAACTAAAAAAAAAAAAAAAAAAAAACAAAAAAAAAACCAAATACGGTGGCTTAGTGGGACAGTGAAATGGCTCAGTGGGTGAAGGGCTCTCCATGCAAGCCCGGCAACCTGAGTTCCAGTTCGAGAAACTATGTAAATTTTGAAAGAGAGACCCAAATCTACAAAATTGTTTTCTCATCTCCATACCTATGCTGTGGCGTGTGTATTCTCTCATGCAAACATCATGTGCATGCACTGGAGCACACACATAATAAAAAAATAAATAACTAAAGTGGATTATCAAGCTGGGTCATAGCTATCGACTGACTTGTATCCTTGCAAAATTCCTATGTTGAAACTCCCATCCAAGGTGTGACTATATTCGACGACATAGCTTTTAAAAGATAAACTTGAAATCATAAGGGTGAGGCAATTATCCATATGGTTAGTGGCCTTTATGAGCAGTAGAAGAGAAATCTCCACCCCTTCTTCTCTCTTGCCTTCTCCCTCTCTTCTCACATGTACAGACAACGAAAAGGTAATCTTACCAGCATGTCATTGTACCAGTACCCTCGTGTTAGTGTCAGATTCTAGAACTGTGAGAAAGTTAATCTCTTCTGTTTGAGTGATATTTCGTTATACCCAACACAGCACACAAAAGACAGTCATATCTGGGGATAAAAATAGCTGTGAACATAAAGTAGGACAAATTAATTCTCATTTGTGAGTTCAAGAACAGTTTCCGAAGCAGAGTAAAAGAAATAGTTTGAATGCTAGAGTCAACAGTAGAAACGAACACATCTCTGCAAGATACTTCATTTGATATTAGGCTTTTTAACTTTTATTACATCCGTTGGAATTCTTTAGAAAATATAACAAGTAAAATACAAAAGAAAAAGTACCTATTATACTCTGTTAATATGCTATATTTAATCCAATCTTTCTGAAAGCTTAATATTATAGTCTGTATGTGATTGAATTATCGAAGCATGCACTCAGTGGGGATAGGTGAGAGTCCCTTTCTCGATCTTTTCCAAAGTGCTTGTTAGCCTGTTAACTGATAATACTTTGCTGAAGCAGAGATCAGTAATAAACTATATATGTATACACCCCAATAAAGAATGTATTTCACATTTATGTACATATACCAATAATTCCTTGTAGGGCCAAAGCCTTCCTATTAGGTATGGACCATAAATCACATACATCTATCATTTCTAATATTGTTTTATTTAAGTATGGCAAGAGAATGTAGATGATTGGGAAACAATGCTGAGGACAAAATTCTATCAACTTTTGATGTATTTTCTTCTTCTTCTCTAATATTTTACTTTTTTCATGGTCAAAAATTTGACAGCACATGGGGTTGCCCCTTCTGTAGTCTGTATAAGGGTTGCTCTAGCCTTCATCAAAATGACTATTAACTGGTCATCATAATGACTATGTGTGTATGATCTAGTCAAGTTGTCCAAGCAGAGTAACCAGTCACACTGTGCAAAATACAGCGAAGAAAATAGTTACTGATAAGCATGGGGCTCATTGCTGAACAGCAGCACCCACGCTCATACTAGCTGTGTACTTTTTCCATAGCATTCCATCGGTTGTTTTAAAGAGGAAAAGGAAAACTTGGTCTGCATGGTGGAATTTGGTCAAGAGAATTTCTACTGGTCTTGCCTATTTAAAAACACTCAGCCACGTACACAGCAAAAAAAAAAAAAAGACGTGAAGACCGCCCCCAATCCTATTTCATGTCGAAGTATAACAATTCTGTTAAAGTTTACTGTGTATCACTCCATACTTATGTCACTGTATCTATCTCTAGGCTATCCACACCTTCTATAGATACTTTACATATGTTTGTATGTTAGGTTGTGCCAGGCATCAGACTAAGATCTCATTGTGAATTATCTTGCTTAGTCCTCATAATAATCCTCTGAGATAATTTAATTGCTATCATCTCCATTTCATAGACTGGTAAAGTGAGGTTCAGACAGGTTCACTCATTTTCCCAAAATCATGCAGTGTTTGTTTCCTCATGAGAGGGTTGTCATAGTAACATACACCAATCCAGTTTGATGTTTGACTCAAGTAATCTATTTACTCAGTAAACGCTTATAGAATGCCCATCTAGATATTCATAGGTACCTGGAATGGGTAGAGAAATCTGTGAACTACATCATTTGCCCTCATTCATTTAGTCAGAAAGTGAGTAGAGAAAGATTACAATCCAGATGTATTTTAACAAAACAGGTTCTGACAACTCCAGGTACAAAGAAAGTTCGGTGACCTGAATTTTAAAACTAAGCATTTAGAGTATTATTACTTCCATGAGATGATGAGTTTGGAGCTCCAGAAATCAGTTCTAGTGGTTATGACCCTAGACGTTATATAACTAACTTCTGAAACATTTGCTTGAAACGACACAAGGACTAGGGATGTAGCCAGTGGTAGAGCACTTGTCTAACATGTGTGAAACTCTACGTTTGACCTCTGATACATCAAAATTAGAAGTTCTATTTACAAGGCAGGCAATGCTCTATGGCTATCCAAGGGAGATGAAACCAGGATAAGAATCAGGATTGGAGTCTCTGTTGCTTGTGTAAGAAGACTGACCGGTGGCAGAGACTTTAGATCTACAAAGGCGCTTGATTAGAATGTCATAATGTGCCGTCTTAAACAAGAGCAGACAATGCAGAAAATCAGAAGTCCTGAAGGAGAAAACCAAAAAGCTGTATATTAACAGATATTCTGTGAAGGAAATACAAACATTGAAGAACTGGATCATACATGGTAGAAAAAAGTTAAAGGTTGCATGTTGAGACAGAACCAAAACCCTACCTATTATGTAACACATTCCACAAGGCTGGCCAGTTTCAACGTACACTAGGAAGGGAAATGCCTGGCCCGAGATGGGGGTGGAGTACTTGAGCCACAGGAGCGCCCAGACTCCAACTGCAAAAATGCTAAAGGCTTCGAGAACCATTTGGCAACATTTGCAGGGATGGAAGAATTGGTGGATTATAGAAATAAGCATGGGGTCTGAAGGAAAGGGGCCAAAAGAAAGCCTTCCTTGAAACCAACCCTTCTGTCAATGTCTTTGTATTTTAGTGACTACAGAAGCTTTTAAGTAATCCCAAGTATTCAAACCTACAAAGTATTGTAATGTTGATAGGGTATAAGTACCATGATGAAAAAAATCTGACAAAAAAAATGGA